>JXCR01107529.1:108605-121059 GCA_002079205.1 Phalaenopsis hybrid cultivar | reverse complement strand
TAAAACTATAAACCAAATTGGGGGCTTTAGCCTGTCACTCTAAAGTTCTCTAACTCTAGACCATTCAAAGATTATTTCCCTATTTATTTGCACTCAACCATATGAATTACATTCTCATTCATATAATTTCATTTTATTCTTACCATTAGTTGATAGAAATAAAATCATCACAGATCTTACATGTCCCAAAAAAAATATTAATATCTTAATTGGTCAAATCAAGAAGTAAATAAAGTACAAGGATTAAAATCATCATAACTTATTCCAATATTAATATTTAATACTTCACACAGCTTGCATCCAACACTTAATCACTTATCACTTTAAGGAAAAAGATCAAAAAAACTACTCATAATTCATGGAAAAAACTCAAATACACTTAAGTTTATAAATAANCATGGAAAAAACTCAAATACACTTAAGTTTATAAATAAAAATCATGTAAACAAGCAAAAAGTCTAAATTAAAACCAAATGTAGTCACAAAGATAAAAACTTATCTCAAATCCTCTCCTCCAAACTGTTGAAGTTCCTTTGAATCTCTTCTCTTCCTTTCTCTTACAATACTCTCAACTAACACACTAAAACTCCTCTCCGACTTGTTTCTAAAAGTATCCTAATTAATCTAAAAAGGTCTCAAAGAGAGGGGGTGGCGGTGGCATCTGGAGTGACTAGGGGGGCGTAGGAGAGAGTTCTTCAATCAAACCCAAGTCTTATTTTATAATTTTTCAAAAGGAGCTTTGATGTCCCTTAAAGTATGTCCACATTCAATGAATCTTCCAAGAGTGGCCTCCTTTCAAAAGCCATTTGAATGTATTTTCGTGTCAATTAACCATATCCCACGTTTTCATCATAAGTTTTTTCAAACAACTTTTCAAAAATTCATCCAAATTCATTGAATCACTAAGTAATTACCTCTGGTGCTAAAGTGCTAGGTATGTGGGGCTTAGGCTTGGCCTTCTTTGTTTTTGTGGTGCGTAAGCACCAGCTTTGGGAGCTTAGACGCCACATTTTTTTGCACACCTTCTTCACATTTTTTTCCGAATTTTATCTTTTTTCACTCCTTTCATCATTTTTAATCCATTTGATTGTACCTGAAAGAAAAACCCAAAAATACTTTCTATTAAATCGTAATATCCCCAAAAATAGGTATAAAGATGTTTACATAAATGCTATATATTTTAGGTGTATCAAAATCCCCCAATATAAAATTTTACATGTCCTCAAGTGGCACTCCAATCTTTCAAAACCAAAATAAGTAGATTATTTAATTGAGTTCCATTATGATATTCTAAAATTTTGATCTAGAATTATAGCAGTCTAATTTAGAAAAAAAACTTTAGTACATGTGCCCAACTTAGAGTTTAGAAATCTTTAATGTATAGAAGTCTACAGATATGAGTTCCTATCTAGTTCAAAAATATTTTTAAATTCTCTAAATATAGAGTTTAGGCATTCTATCTTCTACACTTAAAAAAATTTATTACGAATAATTATACTTACTATATTATATCCTTAAGCTTAAGAGTTTCTCAAGTCTTACACTTTAAAAAGGTTAGATGTGGAAGTAATTTTTGGTTTAGGCACTAATCCTCATGCTTTTTCTCCCCATTTCATCTTTCTTTTCTGTTTTCTTTTTCTTTTTTCTTTTTTTCTTTTCAATTTTCTTTTTCTTTTTCTTTTTCAGGTGAGGATTACTATATCTGGATAGGACTTTAATGATTTTGAATTCCACTCCTCCTTGCTTAAAGAAAAATTTTGATATATATCCTTTACTTTTCTTTTTGGAAAGAGCATAGCTCCATTTCTATTAGTAAAAAGGACAAAAAGAGTTAGAATCAAGAAGGAACCCTAAAAACCAGTAGGGTGAACCCCTCAAAAAAATGTAAAAAGAAGTTAATCTAACAAAAGGTAGGGGTAACAAATGCCCTTCCAATAATAGTTGTAGTGGAGGAGGAGTGATTTTTCTAATAAAGGTGAGATCAATGTGGAGCCCCATTTTAGCAAGCCAATGAGCAGGTCAGTTGCCTTCCCTATGGATATGGGAGTAACAAATATGAATGCCCTTCCCCATTTACTGAATCTCCTTGATTAAGTATATCAGATGTCAAGAACTTTCTCTAGAGCCATTCACTAAGCTAACTAAAGTGCTAGAATCAGATTCCACCCAGAGGTGATGAAAACCAAATCTGTTGGCAAGAAGAATGGCCCAATAAATAGCCAAAGTCTTAGCTTCAAAAGGATCTCTAGTAAAGGTAGGTAATTGAAAGAATAGTAAACAGAATCCCTTACAGTCCATGAAAACACCCCCCATACCAGCATGAGGGTATAAAAAACTACCATCTGTATTAACTTTAACCCAACCCTGCTGTGGAGGTAGTCACTTCACCAAAATCGGCTTGATTGGACTGAAAGTATTCTGAATACCATGACCAAGAATCTATGAAATTTTCCTATGTTTACTAAGTTTCTGTACATAAGCAAGACAGTTAAGAACAAATTTCCTCACCCCTAATTCAGCTTCCTCAAACTTCATCTTATTTCTTGCCATCCACACAAACCAATCCACAATGCAAGGCACCACAAAAAGCTTATCATTCAGCCAGTCTTGCCAACACTAAAAGAAATCCTTTCAAGACAGATTATGAATTGGTATATTAACCTAATTTAAAAAACCTTCCCAAATCAGCTGCACAGTGGAGCATTTGAAGAATAGATGGTTCACAGATTCCTCCTCCTTCATAAACAAAACATACCATGAAGGACCCCTTAGTCCTTTCAATTTCAAAATATCATCAGTGGGAATAAGCTTGTGAAATAATCTCCAGCAGAAGAATGACATTGATGGTGATAGAAATTGGCTCCATACTCTAGTGCCCCATTCCACATTCTGTTGAGGGAAACAACACTCCCCAATGAAGGCAGACACAGTTTGTGATTGACCCTTTTTAATCACTACTCTATCCTTTTTTGATGGGTCAATGGAAATTATCTGGATACTAGCAATCTGAGAAGGTGCACAGACAGTTTGGAGGGCTTCAAGATTCCACCCCCATTCACCCAAAAGTCAGCCACTTGAATAAATGCATTAGCATTACAAGTGGGTTCAGAATCTAGATTCCCATCTAGAATCTAGTTGTCCAGCTAGAAGTTGAGTTTACCCTCCCCCACTTCCCAAAAGAATAAATTTTCAACCTCAGACCTAACCTTCAGCACTTGGCCCAAATAGTTGAGTCACCCATTCTCCTTTGAACCTGAGTGGGATTACACTACTTACAGTATTGCCCTTCATAAAAACTGACAAGAGGAAAGATTAATTTCTGAATTTGATCCATAGTTTACATAGATTAACATGTGTAATATGAAAGAAGCTTTTAAAGCCCAATCCACTAGACTTAGTGGCTTTACAAACCTTGCTCCAGCTAGTCCAATGCATTTGTTTCTTTTGCCCATACCACAAAAAATGATTAAAGATTCTATCCAAACTCTTTTGTGTTGATTTCTTCATCACTGTCATCTGTAACAAATAAGCACGAAGAGAAGATAAGACACTTTTCAAAAGAGTTACTCTTCCCCATTGGATAAATAACTGTTGATCCAACATTGTAGTTTATCCTGAATTTTCTCCACAATACGATCAAATTGAATCTGTTTAGTTTTGCCTTTTATAAGAAAAGCACCCAAATATTTGAGAGGGAGTTTATTGTACCTAAATTTTGTGGTTTAGCAATCTAATGTTTCATAACTGACTTTAATTTAAGACTATACACAACCACACATTTCTATGTATTCAAGAGCATGTTAGAGCTTTTTTGGAATTGTTCTAAGTATTTAAGGACAGATCTAATAGCTGACTTAGTGGATTTAGAGAAATCAATGATATCATCAGCAAAGAAAGGTGGTTGATAATCAAATTGGATCAGTGGTTGTATAGAGAATGAGGAGCTTTCACAAAAATCTCATTGAGCATTCTTGACAAATTATCAAATGCTAAAATGAAGGTAGTTGAAGATAGAGGATCACCTTGCTTCATACCTCTAGAAGCACTAAAGAACCCATGGGGGTAGCTATTAACAAAAGCAGATTGATGATTATTAGAAAGACATCTACAAAAAAGAGAAATAATTGAAGGAGAGAAACCTCTAGCAATAAGAACCACCTCAATAAAGCCCATATTAATAGTGTCATATGCCTTCTTGATGTCCGATTTGAAAATGACATTTCCCCCTCTGCACTGCCTATCTAGATCCAGCACCAGCTCCTGAGCTAATAGGACATTATTTGCAATGCTTCTCCCTTAAACAAATGCAGTTTGATTCTCACTGATAATATGATTAAGATGTGGCTGTAATATTCTTGCAATAATTTTGCTTATGACTTTAGATAAAACAAAATTCAAGCTGATAGGTCTGAAGTGTTCCCATCTTGATTTAGCCTTATCCTTTGGTATCAGAGTTATAATAGAGGAGGTGAAATATTTGGGGAGATCAAAACCCCAGAAGAAACTTTGAACAGCCACAATGACATTCTTCTTGACAATATGCCAGCCTTTTTTAATAAAAATCTGATGAAAAATCATCACGCCCAACCACTTTAGAATTATCAATAGAGGATAAAGCCTTCCAAATTTCATTTTCATTAGTAACAGCAGTGAGATCCAAACTTTTAGTATAGTCCACCTTTTCTCCAAAAACCTCTTGGTGAATAGGAAGCCTCTCCACCTGATGTTGAGTAAAAATCTCCCTGAAGTATTGCACAACACTTGTAGCAATCTCTTCATCATTATCAATCCATCTCCCATTATTATCAAGAATCTTATGAATAGTATTGCAACTTCTCCTATAGTTAATACAGGCATGAAAAAAATTGGAATTCCTATCCCCCTCACAGAATTTAAGCTTTGCAGCTTTCTGAGCATAAAACTCTTCATGCATTGGGATGACTTCCATTAACTCTTCATTGTCTCTAAATAGGTCAGCACTTACCTCACTATTCAATTGAAGTAGATTCTTCCACTTGAGCACATTATGTTCAGCTTCCTTGACTTTGGTATTAACATCTACAAACACCCTCCAATTCCATTGTGATAGTTGTTTTCCCATCTTATTATGAAGCATCCAGAGCTTAATCCATGGGTTCAAAAGATCGCAATCTCTCCAAGTTAAGGAAACTTTATTGAGAAATTCATTATGTAAGGACCACATATTTAAGTACCTGAAAGAAGACCTGTTCTTTTTAGAAGATGTACCAATTGTAATTAAAAGAGGTCTGNACAGGCATGAAAAAAATTGGAATTCCTATCCCCCTCACAGAATTTAAGCTTTGCAGCTTTCTGAGCATAAAAATCTTCATGCATTGAGATGGCTTCCATTAACTCTTCATTGTCTCTAAATAGGTCAGCACTTACCTCACTATTCCATTGAAGTAGATTCTTCCACTTGAGCACATTATGTTCAGCTTCCTTGACTTTGGTATTAACATCTACAAACACCCTCCAATTCCATTGTGATAGTTGTTTTCCCATCTTATTATGAAGCATCCAGAGCTTAATCCATGGGTTCAAAAGATCGCAATCTCTCCAAGTTAAGGAAACTTTATTGAGAAATTCATTATGTAAGGACCACATATTTAAGTACCTGAAAGAAGACCTATTCTTTTTAGAAGATGTAGCAATTGTAATTAAAAGAAGTCTATGATCAAAACCACACATGGATAGATGTTGTACTGAAATGTGCAGAAAATCTTTCAGCCAACCATCATTGACCAAAATTCTATCTATTCTTTCCCAGACATTACACCTCCTCCAAGTAAATTGGGGTCCAAGGAACCCCAAATCAAACAGCCAAGCCTTTTTAATATTATCATTAAAATACCTAATTAGATTTAAGTCAGGTATTCTACCCTCTTTCTTTTTACTAGGGGATGCCACACAATTAAAATCTCCCCCCACAAGCCAAAAGAAACTAAGATTACTGCTGATATCCAGCAGTTGGCACCACAAATCATGTCTAGCCACAGCTGAACAACCTGCATAGATAAAAGTGGCCATGCCACTAACCTCCCCCAAAGAGAAGCTTAGATGAAGGAACTGTTCATTGTCCCTAATTACAGAATAATGAATTTCATTCCTATAGAACGACCATATTTTATTACTCACATTAGTGAAAAATAGAAAACCATAAAACTTTTTAGTGATTCTCTGAATATGTTTAGAGACCAATGGTTCCGTAAGAGCAATAATCTAAAATTTGTGCATCCTATTAAGAGCAAGAATTCTGTTGAGGGATCANGAAAACCATAAAACTTTTTAGTGATTCTCTGAATATGTTTAGAGACCAATGGTTCCGTAAGAGCAATAATCTGAAATTTGTGCATCCTATTAAGAGCAAGAATTCTGTTGAGGGATCTAGGATGAGCCAATCCCTTAACATTCCAACATAGAAATTTCATCATCCAAAAGAAGTGGATTTCCCCCTTCTTCTAGTTTTGACCCCAATAGTAGCATGCTAGGAAGAGTCGTCCCCTACTGTGGAAGAGTTAAAGACCAAATTCTTTAATTCGTATACAATTTTCTTTTTATTTTTAGTTTTTTGGATTTGCCAGTCCTCTTCTAAGGCCACATTCATCTATTTAACTAAATTATCATCCAGAGAACCCCCCCAATGAGGTTCCTCAACATTCTCTTGACCCCCCTCCACATCAGGTTGTTTAATTTTCCTCTAATGGTTAACCACCTCATCAATAAGAACAGTTTCAATAATAGGTGGGTGAGCCAAATCCTGCAAGATTGCCCCAACATTAATGTTAGTATGTAATGATGCCAAACCCTGGGCACCAGTCACAGGAGCCCAAACATTGGTATCCAATTCATTCCTGACTTGGGTGGAATCTGACATTACAACCTTAGCACCCCGAGAAAATATAGTATTTAGCTGCTTTTCACCATATGATACATTCTCCACAGTAATATCCCTTTCTTCCCTTTCTCCAGTGGCCTCTTGCCTTTCTCTCAAGCTAGGATGGAGCCTGAAGCATTTCTTGTCAGTATGTCCAAACATTTTACAAAGGTGACAATAATATGGCCATTGTTCAGCAATAATTTTTTGCCAATATCCATTATGTTTAGTGCCAAGCCAAATTTCCTCCACAGTAGGGAGAGTCATGCCCATTTCAACCAAGATCTTGGCCACTGAAGGTCTAGAAAGATTAAATGTAGGCACATCAAGCTTGAGAAGTCTCCCTAGAGCCAACCCAATGTTGAACAACACTTTATGGTTGAAAAAATCTAGCTTAAGCCCAAGCATCTTGAACCGATGGGAATAATAGGTACTTCTTTACTTGAATCAAAATCTGGTGTCCACTTTAGTAGCTTCATAGTAATACCTTCAATCATGATGAACTTTTTAGAAAATAGTCTAGCATAGTCCTCTTCTCTGGATAAATTAATTAGAATGTGTATGCCATCGAGTAACCCCACTCTCCAACCTCCATTTAATTTGAAACTATCAAAAAATCTCCAAATAAATTCCATCTTGGGGTGACCCAATTGAAACTTCCCAAAAAGAGTAAACTTGCAGTTGTCAGTAAGCCCATAGATGTCTTCTTCGGAGTAAAAGATAGCCATTTTTCCTCCTTTCCTTACAGTAGGCTTAAATAGTGGGTCAGAACCCTCATGGTAAGCTTGAGGAAAAAGTAAGCATCATAATTTTTTTGGTTTCAAATCCCTTCCCCACAATGTCTGTAAAAGTGGCCTTTGACCATTGGATATTAGTAGCCAAATCCAGATTGTTTGGTTCAACCATCAGTGAGTTAGAAAATAGAAGAAAACAAGTGACAACAAACCAAATGATGAGTTGAATAGAACCCTTAGCCACCCAGTGAACACAGAAAGCCAGCAAGATTAGTAAAGACAAAATGAAGACCTCAAAGCACACCAAATTTGAAAATAAAAACCAAGACACTGTAAGAGGAAAAAGCCATAGCAAAACTTCCACGAGTAGTCCCAGATCAATGGAACTGTAAAAATTAAAAATCCCAAAGCCCGAGAAGAGAGAAATATTCAAGAAACACAGCAGACAGTGTAACAAACCCTCCAAGGACTCAAGAGCAAGAAAGTTTAGCGAAAGAACACCAGATTCAACTTTCCAATCTTGGCAGCAATCATCCATTTCACAGAAACCCTAGCAGAGCACAGNATGGCCATTGTTCAGCAATAATTTTTTGCCAATATCCATTATGTTTAGTGCCAAGCCAAATTTCCTCCACAGCAGGGAGAGTCATGCCCATTTCAACCAAGATCCTGGCCACTGAAGGTCTAGAAAGATTAAATGTAGGCACATCAAGCTTGAGAGGTCTCCCTAGAGCCAACCCAATGTTGAACAACACTTTATGGCTGAAAAAATCTAGCTTAAGCCCAAGCATCTTGAACCAGATGGGAATAATAGGTACTTCTTTACTTGGATCAAAATCTGGTGTCCACTTTAGTAGCTTCATAGTAATACCTTCTATCATGATGGACTTTTTAGAAAATAGTCTAGCATAGTCCTCTTCTCTGGATAAATTAATTAGAATGTGTATGCCATCCAGTAACCCCACTCTCCAACATCCATTTAATGTGAAACTATAAAAAACTCTCCTAATAAATTCCATCTTGGGGTGACCCAATTGAAACTTCCCAATAAGAGTAAACTTGCAGTTGTCAGTAAGCCCATGGATGTCTTCTTCGGAGTAAAAGATAGCCATTTTTCCCTCATTCCTTACAGTAGGCTTAAATATTGGGTCAGAACCCTCATGGTAAGCTTGAGGAAAAAGTAAGCATCATAATTTTTTTGGTTTCAAATCCCTTCCCCACAATGTCTGTAAAAGTGGCCTTTGACCATTGGATATTAGTAGCCAAATCCAGATTGTTTGGTTCAACCATCAGTGAGTCAAAAAATAGAAGAAAACAAGTGACAACAAACCAAATGATGAGTTGAATAGAACCCTTAGCCTCCCAGTGAACACAGAAAGCCAGCAAGATTAGTAAAGACAAAATGAAGACCTCAAAGCACACCAAATTTGAAAATAAAAACCAAGACACTGTAAGAGGAAAAAGCCATAGCAGAACTTCCACAAGTAGTCCCAAATCAATGGAACAGTAAAAATTAAAAATCCCAAAGCCCGAGAAGAGAGAAATATTCAAGAAACACAGCAGACAGTGTAACAAACCCTCCAAGGACTCAAGAGCAAGAAAGATTAGCCAAAGAACACTAGATTCAACTTTCCAATCTTGGCAGCAATCATCCATTTTGCAGAAACCCTAGCAGAGCACAGGGGAACCCTGCCGCCTCATTCATTATATATATATATCCTTTACAAAAAAATATAATAATAGTTTTGAAAATTATTTTTAATAAAAGAAATTTATGTATTGAAACTAAAAGACTAACACTTCTATATTTTTTTAAAAAAATACAAATTCTCTTACAAAAGATAATTACATAATATTTATCATTTCTACATTAAAAATTTTTAACTTTAAGTTTTTCTTCATTACTATAGGTTTCAACTAAGTTTTCTTTTTATTTTTATATTCAAAAGTTTACTTCCCTGATAGAACTTCATATACATAATCATTTTTTTTCAAATCAAAATAAATTTTTTTTGTAGCATATTTGAGAACAAATAAAATTAATATTTTGTAAATTATTTTTCATCCCCCCAAATTTATTTTTCATGAAGTCTGAGTAGTTTTCTTTATCATTCTCACTACTCTGAGATATGGTGAAATGAAGAGACAATTTGGATGTGCCAATTTTAAAATATAAAATAAATTGTGATGATTTTTCAACTCTATTCTTATCTTACTTTTCAATCTGGCCAATTGAAATGTTAAAATCTGTTGTGAAACATATGATCCGGGAAATGAAGTATGAGTTCTACAACGGAGTGAGAATCATATTTAATTCTATGAAGGAATGTTTCGTTCATAAAATTAAGTGCAAATAAATAGGGAAATATACTTTATTGGGCATAGGATTGGAGATTTTAGAGTGATAAACTAAAATCTCCAATTTGTTATTAGTGTTTAAGAACTAAAGCGAGCGTTAGCTTTCAGGGGATGGGAAGTGGGAGCTATGGAGTGAGAGTCAGTATCCTCCCAACCTAACCATAGATTTGCGGACTAAACCTGAGATTAGCCAATGATACTCATAACACTAAATAAGGTTAGAGAATTAAAATTGTTCATATTTGGCACAATACAGATTTAAGACATTTATCTTATCTCATTTAACCAAAAACTCATTGTAGTGGGAAAGATGTTTTTTCATATTAGATAACTTCGTCACATAAAAGTTGTTTGGTAGTTACTGTTTTAAACTTTGCATTACAGTTTTGCTAGTAGTTAATAATTGAATTTTGATAGTACCTTAAATATTCGTAATTAATGACAGTAGTTTTATTTTGTTGCTATGAATTTTCTAGTTAATTTATCATTTTCAATTTAAACCTTTCTCGTGGGATCGATATTAGGGGCATAAACAGAAAGTCTTGTATTATTTGATAACAATACGTATACTTGCATTAAATCCCTAAATAAATTGNTTCTACATTAAAAATTTTTAACTTTAAGTTTTTCTTCATTACTATAGGTTTCAACTAAGTTTTCTTTTTATTCTTATATTCAAAATTTTACTTCTCTAATAGAACTTCATATACATAATCATTTTTTTTCAAATCAAAATCAAATTTTTTTGTAGCATATTTGAGAACAAATAAAATTAATGTTTTGTAAATTATTTTTCATCCCCCCAAATTTATTTTTCATGAAGTCTGAGTAGTTTTCTTTATCATTCTCACTACTCTGAGATATGGTGAAATGAAGAGACAATTTGGATGTGCCAATTTTAAAATATAAAATAAATTGTGATGATTTTTCAAATCTATTCTTATATTACTTTTCAATCTGGACAATTGAAATGTTAAAATCTGTTGTGAAACATATGATCCGGGAAATGGAGTATGAGTTCTACAATGGAGTGAGAATCATATTTAATTCTATGAAGGAATGTTTGGTTCATGAAATTAAGTGCAAATAAATAGGGAAATATACTTTATTGGGCATAGAATTGGAGATTTTAGAGTGATAAACTAAAATTTCCAATTTGTTATTAGTGTTTAAGAACTAAAGCGAGCGTTAGCTTTCGGGGGAAGGGAAGTGGGAGCTATGGAGTGAGAGTCAGTATCCTCCCAACCTAACCATAGATTTGCGGACTAAACCTGAGATTAGCCAATGATACTTATAACACTAAATAAGGTTAGAGAATTAAAATTATTCATATATGGCACAATACAGATTTAAGACATTTATCTTATCTCATTTAACCAAAAACTCATTGCAGTCGGAAAAATGTTTTTTCATATTAGATAACTTCATCACATAAAAGTTGTTTGGTAGTTACTGTTTTAAACTTTGCATTACAGTTTTGCTAATAGTTAATAATTGAATTTTGATAGTACCTTAAATATTCGTAATTAGTGACAGTAGTTTTATTTTGTTGCTATGAATTTTCTAGTTAATTTATCATTTCCAATTTAAATTTTTCTCGTGGGATCGATATTAGGGGCATAAACAGAAAGTCTTGTATTACTTGATAACAATACGTATACTTGCATAAAATCCCTAAATAAATTGCTTAAATTTCTTATTCATAAATTAACACATCAAGTTTTTGGCGTCATTGCAAAGCGGAGTCAATNTGCTTAAATTTCTTATTCATAAAATAACACATCAAGTTTTTGGCGTCATTGCAAAGCGGAGTCAACTTTATATATTTTGCACAACTATATTTTCGGGATCAAGTTTTTTGCGTCGTTGTCGGGGAAGGTAAGAGTAAATTAAATATATTTGGTAAATTAGGAAATTTAGCAATAAATATAAAAAATCAAAAAATAAATAATAAAATAAATATATATTTAAGAGTATTTTTTAAAGAAAATTTTCTTTGCTTATTATATTTTTTATGCAAAATATTGGATCTAAAAGTTTATACCTTACGATTCAGAATTAGAACGTACTTTTAGAAAAAATTGAAAACAACAAAAAGAAATTAAGAATTTGAACGAAATGACAAATAACTTAGATAATCAAATAAATGATAATCGACGAAGCCCTTTAAAAGATTTTGATAATCCTACAGCAGATGAACTTCACTTGACTAATCAAAATCCTAATATTGCTGCTGATTCATTTGAACTTAAACCTGCTATAATCCAAATGGTACAAAATAATTAGTTTGGAGGAACTCTTACTGAAGATCCTAACTTACATCTAGTTATTTTTCCTGAAATATGTGCTAGTTTTAAATATGATGGAGTGTTTAATGAAGCTATTAGGCTTAGAATTTTTTCCTTTTTCATTAAGGGATAAGCTAAAGCTTGATTAAATTCATTAGCACCTGCATCTATCAGAACTT
>JXCR01107529.1:80406-103676 GCA_002079205.1 Phalaenopsis hybrid cultivar | reverse complement strand
AAAAAAACATGCCACTTACCAGTAGAATTGGAGCATAAAGCATTTTGGACTATTAAGGAATTTAATTTTAATCTAAAAGATGCTCATGAGAAAAAATTATTGCAACTCAATGAACTTGAGAAGATTAGAAATGAAGCATATGATAATGCAAAAAATCTATAAAGAGAAAATGAAAATATGGCATGATCGAAAGATTATAAAAAAGAAATTTGAAAATATGGCATGATCGAAAGATCATAAATTAATATAAATTTCCATATTGGAAGAAAATTTGGAATTGAATTGAACCAAAAGAGAAGCGAAGCAACCATAAGCTTTGACACTAACGGTGCCCACATGGGAGCCGACAATGCCCTTCTACACAAGCCTTGGTGCCTACAACACCATCGGGAGTGCCAATAGCATCCAGAATAGTTCCTGCAGTATATGATGAATTCAGCAGACTTTGGTTGGATTACACTCCGAAATAATTGTCTAGAGGTGTTTTCAAAGGCCTGAAAACTACCTTGCACGACCAAAAACTTCCAAATTTTAAAATACATGGCTTCGAATTCATAAAATACCTCAAGGTATGGAATTTTTAATAGAAGAAAGTTTATTAATTTCGACGAGCAGAGATTATAAGACAAAGTCATCATGAAGAGGAGACTTATCAAGGAGATAGGCTTTGTCAATCATGGATTAAGTAATCCAAGTTCTCAGATTGAGAAAATCATTGTACAAAGACATTGGGAAGTTCTATGTTATACTACCACTGTAGTTGTTATTCCAGTGGTAAAGGAATTCTATACTAACTTACATGGAAATACCCAAGGAGTCATCTTCGTTCGAGGTAAGATTGTACCATTTATTATGTCATAAATTAATGATTTGTAAATGATAGAAAGCATGTCAATCTGTCATTTTATGAATTTTATCCTAACATTATATCAATTTCTTATGGATGAAAATGATAATTAGGAAATTAGAGTTGTGGGATACATTAGTTTCTTTACTTTAGTGCTTAACCCAATATCTAAACAATGGCATTTCTTCTTCTCTGCAAAATTACTCTCGTAGAGTTACAAAAGAAAGTGCAATCTTATACTTTTTCTTTCAAATGGGAAAGCCCATTGATGTGGGATCAATTATGGGTATTATTCTAAATGGGCCTATATATGGACTGGGGCGTTCTTCAACAATTTTCTTACTTTGCAGTCAATCTCAAGTGACATATGTAAGTTGGGAGAAAGTATTATTACCCTGGGAGCCCATGATTTCTATTGATGAAAACTATATTGGAAATGGAAATGAAGCATTGGATATTATCTTGGATCATTCATCACATGCTTCGACACCATTAATGCCACATATTGTTGGAAGTTTAATAGTTTTGGAGAAGAAATTGAAGAAAATAGAAAGAGAACATCAGATTATCATGAATGCAATAGAAACTTTTAACTACCTTTTTGATCATTTAGATTGGAGGATGAAGGAGAACTTTGATCATACTGAAACAATTGAAGCAGGTTTGGTGTAGATGTTCAAGAAAAATGGATGGATCAATGAAAATTTGACTGATCAATTCTCATACCGACACTTCTACAATTTGTATGTCCATTACCATTCTATAGGAGATATTAGAAGAGGAGAAAATACTGCAGATTAACAGGAGTAATTGAAGAAGTTGGACTCTATATAATTTTAATTTAATTATGTTTTTAATGTGATTTTTTTTGGATTGACTTTGCTTTAAAACTCTTATAGCTTTAATTGTGTGTATAGTTTTGTGTCAGTGTTCAAATGTTGTGGCTTGATTTCGATGCTAAATTATAGTTTAGTTTGCTTTATGTATGTGTGAGTGTGATTAGAAATGTGTGTTTGTAAAAATTTGGAATTTCATATATAAAAGTTAGTTTGGTGTTGTATGTGAAAATGCTTGTTTATGAATTATTTTATGATGAATGTTAAGGTTTAAAAGGCACTAATTAAATTTTGGAGTGAAATGAAAGAAAATACAAATTTAGAAAAACGAAAAAAATATTTAATTTTTGGCACTGGCGCCGACAGCACCAGCATGGGCGTCCACAGCGCCCTTGACCTGAAAGTGCCTAGAACATTTAAATTATGCAATTTGCATCGTAAAAACACCATTTTTACCCCTCCAGTCTACTTCAACCTCCGGTTTGTGCACCTAGGGCTTACTAGTGCATGGATTTGAGGCAATTTAAAGGCAAAAGAAGTTTGAATTTCATCTTCTCTTGGTAAGAGCTACACTTTGAACTCATAATGTTTTATTTTCACCAAGGATTTATCTTACATTGCTGAGATCCAAAATTTTGAAGTTTTTCAAAAGATTTTGAGAAAATCCTTTGGTGAAGAACTATTACGTAGTAGATTCAAGTTTAGAGCATTCCACATTGCAATTTTCAGAATTTTGGGGATTTATTTTGATTTTATCAATTTTTCTTAGATTACAATGGCACCAAAAATGAGCAAGGGAAAGAGGAAAGTGGATTATGATGATAAAAAATTTGTCAACTACAAGGCTAACATTTGTTTCAATAGTCTGCTTGCAACTAAGAAAGTAATTCTGGATCGAGCATTTAAAAACTTATGTGGAGAAGTCGAAAGATTAATCTTTGCTCGACAGTGGGAGAATTTTTGTTACTTTACTACCGAGGCTATTATTGGTATAGTGTTGGAGTTCTATGTCAAATTTAAGGAAACTTCTGAGGACTAGGTTTTTGTTCGTGGAAAAATGGTGGAATTTTGTCCAAGAAGAATCAATGAGTTTTATCAGTTACAAGAAGAATATGTTTTTGAGTACAAAGCATTCTCTGCAAGAAATGAGGCCTTAGATGAAGTTATTTCTTTTCTGATTGATAGAAGAGGAGCTTAGAAGGTGAAGAATAATGTTAAGGTAAACTTCCCTCTTTCTATGTTAAATGTAGTATCTATTATTTAAGAAAGATTTAAATCTGCCAAAATAATACCAACGAATCATCATAGCGAGGTTACAAATGATAGAGCCATCCTGAAATTCTGTATTCGACAGATGAGAAGGATAGATTTAGGATCTATTATTTATAGAAATACTCATTTTATTGCTTTGGGTGTGATGACTGATGGTTTAGCACACCCTGCCCTAATCTTTGAGAGCGACTTTAAATTTGCTTAAAAACACAAGAATTTGATACTGCTGCTAGAAGATTTAAATCCCCGGCAACGATGCAAAAAACTTGACAGTGACTTTATATATGCTTAAAAAACAAGAATTTGATACTGCCGCTAGAAGATTTAAATCCCCGACAAAGGTTATAGATTTGATAAAGATGTGTATAAAATATTCAATAATTACAAAGTCACACTAATCAACGCAAGTATACGTCTCGCTCAAGTACTACAGGGCTCTAATGGAGTCCTGGATATTAATCCCACAGGGAGTAATATTAGGGGCTACAAACTAAGACTTAAAAAATTAATACTTAATCACAACAATATAGTTCAATTTGCATATTTGTCACTAATAGGCAATTGAAATTAAAAAAGTAATTTTAATAAACTCTTAATTAACTACTTCTAATAATAAACTTTATAATGTGAAGTTCAATATATAAGAAAGCATCCTTCTCCTTGTCAAGAAATTTATGTGAATTGATAAATTGAATTAGTTCAAATTGTATTGTGCGAAATAGGAGCATACCTGTTCTTTACCCTTTGGACCAGGCATAAAGAACATTGACTAATCATATGCTTGGTTACTGAATCTGCGGCTAGACTGGGAGGATACCGACTCTCTTCCTAATTTCATTTATCTCTAATTTCTCCCCAAGCAAACTCCTCAAAGTTCCTCTGAATCTCTTCCTTCATTTACAACACACAGAATTCTCCTTCGAAGAGGCAAGGAGGAAGAAATCTCTCACTTTCCTTCCACTCTTACAATCTCTCATAGAATTCCTCACAATATTATCCCTAAATTACACTTTCTACACTCTAATGGACACACGTGGACACACCCTTCTCTCTATTTTTCGGCCTCCAAATTTTTCTTTTAAAGTTGTAGAAGAGTTTTCAAGAGTTGCCCAAGCGTCCCTTCAAAAATCGTCCACATTCAATGCATTTGTTGAGAGAACCGACGTGCTCGCCGTCGGCAGCCTCGATGGCGTCATCAGCGGTCTTCTAGAATATTTAATTCTGGACTATCAGGAAAAACCCGCCATGGGCAGCGTCAAGCCAGCTGTCGGCACCCAAGATCAAATCTTCATATTTTGGTCCTTTTTGCTCAAAAATCGTTCCTTTTTGCATCTTTTTGCTCCAATGACCATAATTCAACATACCTGAAACAAAACATCAAAATTACCTTTCTTTAAAGTGTACTTTCATCAAAATCAGTGTAGAATAGGTATGAAAATCTGAACATATTTTCACTTGGTCAAAATCCCCCAAACTTAACTATTACTTGTCCTCAAGTAATTTTAGTACTACATAAAAGTTATGATCTACTGTGGTAAAGTTTTAATTCAGAAATACTATAAGTTTGATTTAAGTAAATACCATAGTGAGATTTTCAGAAAAAATTCAAGTAATTAAATTTACTCTGTAGGTACAAGTCTATCTAGTCATCAAGTTTAAGAGTTCTAGTTTTCTATTCATTTCAAGAATGACTATATGTTGTAATATCAAGTCACTTAAAATATTGGGACAACCAATTCAAATCACCATTTCACAAAATCTCAAGACAAGGAGAAAGACAGAGAAAACAACTCAGAATTCATAGAAAAGATACGACAAAACTTGGAATTTATATATAAAATTAAAGTCATACAAACTTCAATAAGTAAATACAACTTATCTTTAATTCCTCCCCAAGCAAACTCCTTGAAGTTCCTGTGAATCTCTTTTTTTCTTTACAGCACACAGAATTCTCCTTTGAAGCGGTAAGGATGAAGAAATCTCTCACTTTTCTTTTACTCTTACAATCTCTCGAAGAATTCCTGACAATANAAAATGGCTACTAACAATTTTCAATGGTCCTCTAAATGGGTAAATCCTAAGAGGTAGCTAGTATTCATGATTTTGATGCAATGTCTATTTTAGCATCACAAATTGCTGCTATATCAAAAAAGAATTATAAAATTGGAGCGAACTATTCTAAAATACCACCAACATTGGAGGAAAATTAACTAGGAGAGATATATGATACTAAATCATCTTATAAAACATTGAATGTTAGAAATAATCAAAATAGCAATCCCTATTCTAAATATTATAATCTTGTATGGAANAGAATTAATAATGAGAGTTAATGATCAAGAAGTAACATTTAATATTATAAAAGCTATGAAATATTCTGTGATATAAAAATATAATGAATGTTTTGGGATGGAAGTTAATGATTATCTGAGTAATGAGCAATTTAAAAAAGTGATTGAAGAAAAATTAAGGCAAGAAGAGTAATTTTAGAATGAGAATAAAATAAAAAAGAGAATTTAGATTATGTTCAGGACAAATTTGAAATTTTAGACTTGTTGGAAAACGATAATAAAAATCTTATTCCTTCAAGTATTAAACCACCTAAAATTGAACTAGAAGTATTACCCACCCATTTAAAATATGTGTTTTTATGAGATTCATCTACATTACCTAACATTATATCTTCTAATTTAATTGAAAGTTAAGAACAAAAATTAATAGAAATATTGAAAAGATATAAAAAGGCTTTTAGATGGACTGTAGCAAATATTAAATGAGTTAGTCCTTCAATTTGTATGCACATAATTCTATTAGATGAAAAATACGAACCTAAAGTTGATCCTCAGAGGAGATTAAACCCAATAAAGAAAGAAGTTGTTAAAAAAGAAATCTTAAAATGGTTTGATGTTAGAGTTATATATCCTATTTCAGACAGTACAAGGGTAAGTCTGATTCACTGTGTTCCAAAGAAAGGAGGAGTTAAAGTTGAAGTGAATAAGGAAAATGAATTAATTCCAATAAGACAAGTTATTGATTGGTGAATTTGTATAGACTATAGAAAATTAAGCATGGACACTAGGAAAAATCACTTTGCTTTACCCTTTCTATACCAAATGTTGGATAGATTGGCTGGAAACAAGTATTACTACTTTCTAGATGGATATACCGGGTATCACCAAATTCTAATTGTTCATGAGGATCAAGAGAAAATAATATTTACAAGCCCTTATGGAATATTTGCTTTTCGTAGAATGCCTTTTAGACTATGTAACATACCTGCTACATTTCAAAGATGTATGATGTCAATTTTTAGTAATTTAATTGAACATGGAATGAATGTATTATGGATGACTTTTTTGTATTTGGAACTTCATTTAAATTCTTTTTAAATAATTTAGAAAAAGTTCTTGAATTATGTGAAAATATCAACATAGTACTAAATTGACAAAAATGTCAATTTATGGTTGTAGGTGGAATTGTACTTGGGCATAAAATTTCTAAAAATGACTTGGAACTAGATCCTGCAAAAATTCAAGTTATCTAGAAATTACCACCTCCTACTATGGTTAGAGGGGTAAAAGGTTTTATAGGACATGCTTGTTTCTACATGTGTTATATAAAAGTTTTTTCAAAAATAACTAAGCCATTATGCCAATTTTTCGAAAAAGATATGAAATTTTATTTTAATGAGGAATGCATAAAAGCATTTGAAAAGTTAAAAGAAAAATTAATCACTGCACCTATAAAAGTTCCACCTGATTGGGAGAAGCCATTTGAAATAATGTGTGATGCTAGTGATTATGCTATTGGAGTTGTTTTAGGACAAAGGTATAACAAAGTTTTTAAAGTAGTATATTATGCTAATAAGACTCTAAATGATGCCCAAATTAATTACACTACTACTGAAAGAGAGTTATTAGCTATTGTCTATGCATTTGATAATTTTAGACCTTACTTGATTGGAGCCAACTGTATAGTGCACACAGATCATTATGCTCTCAAATATTTGATGCAAAAGAAGGATGCTAAACAAAGATTAATTATATGAATAATTCTGCTGCAAGGGTTTGATTTTATGGTAGTTGATAGAAATGGAAATGATAATCAAACAGCAGATCGTTTGTTTAAATTAGAATAAGAACTATTAACTAATTTTGCAAATGAAATTTTGGAAACTTTCCAGGATGAACAATTATGTAATATTGATATAATGAATATATTGTGGTATGCCGACATAGAAAATTATATTGTAAGTGATTTTCTACCACCAGATGTTAAGAGTCGACCATTAAAGAAATTTATTTATGATTCAAAATTCTATTTTTGGAATCGCCAATATTTATATAAATGGTATAAAGATCTAATTATTAGAAGGTGAGTGTCTTACGAAGAAAATCAAAAAATAATTGAATGATGTCATGATTCTTAATTTGGAGGACATTTCGAAACAAATAGAACTACACATAAAATTTTGCAAGTTAGATTTTTTGGCCAACTCTTTTTAGAGATGTTAATGAATATATTAAAACATGTGATCAATGTCAACGAGTAGGAAATATTTCTAGAAGAAATGAAATGCCTCTAAATTACAAATTGGAAAATGAATTTTTTGATGTGTGGGGATTAGATTTTATTGGACCTTTTATGCCTTCTTTTGGAAATTTATATATATTACTTGTAGTTGATTATATGTCCTAATGGATTGAAGCTATTGTTGTACCTAAATGTGATGCCGAGAGTGTATCTAAATTTTTAAANAAGGTGAGTGTCTTACGAAGAAAATCAAAAAATAATTGAATGATGTCATGATTCTTAATTTGGAGGACATTTTGGAACAAATAGAACTACACATAAAATTTTGCAAGCTAGATTTTTTAGCCTACTCTTTTTAGAGATGTTAATGAATATATTAAAACATGTGATCAATGTCAACGAGTAAGAAATATTTCTAGAAGAAATGAAATGCCTCTAAATTACAAATTAGAAAATGAAATTTTTGATGTGTGGGGATTAGATTTTATTGGACCCTTTATGCCTTCTTTTGGAAATTTATATATATTACTTGTAGTTGATTATATGTCCTAATGGATTGAAGCTATTGTTGTACTCAAATGTGATGCTGAGAGTTTATCTAAATTTTTAACTAAAATTATTTTTACATAATATGGAGTGTCGAGAGTGATTATTACGGATGGAGAATCCCATTTTAGGAATAAGAGAATCAAGAAATTGATTAAAAATATAATATTATGCATAGATTATCTATTGCTTATCATCCCCCAAAAAGCGGTCTAACAGAGATATCAAATCGTGAAAAAAAAAATTTTAGAAAAAAACTATAAATCTGTATAAGTTAGATTGGTCTGCTAAATTAGATACTACACTATGGGCATACTGCTTATAAGACTCCTATTAGAATGCCCANAGGAAGAAGAGAATCAAGAAATTGATTAAAAATATAATATTATGCATAGATTATCTATTGCTTATCATCCCCAAAAAAGCGGTCTAGCAGAGATATCAAATCGTGAAAGAAAATAAATTTTAGAAAAAAGCTATAAATCTGTATAAGTTAGATTGGTCTGCTAAATTAGATAATACACTATGGGCATACTGCTTATAAGACTCCTATTGGAATGCCCAATATAGACTTACTTTTGGAAAAAAACATGCCACTTACCAGTAGAATTGGAGCATAAAGCATTTTGGACTATTAAGGAATTTAATTTTAATCTAAAAGATGCTCATGAGAAAAAATTATTGCAACTCAATGAACTTGAGATAATTAGAAATGAAGCATATGATAATGCAAAAAATCTATAAAAAGAAAATGAAAATCTGGCATGATCAAAAGATTATAAAAAAGAAATTTGAAAATATGGCACATAAATTAATATAAATATTCATATTGGAAGAAAATTTTGAATTGAATTGAACCAAAAGAGAAGCGAGGCAACCATAAGCTTTGACACTAACGGTGCCCACATGGGAGCCGACAACGCCCTTCTACACAAGCCTTGGTGCCTACAACACCATCGAGAGTGCCAATAGCATCCAGAATAGTTCCTGTAGTATAGGATGAATTTGGCAGACTTTGGTTGGATTACACTTCGAAATACTTGTCTAGAGGTGTTTTCAAAGGCCTGAAAACTACCTTGCACGACCAAAAACTTCCAAATTTTAAAATACATGGCTTCCAATTCATAAAATACCTCAAGGTATGGAATTTTTAATAGAAGAAAGTCTATTAATTTTGATGAGCAAAGATTACAAGACAATGTCATCATGAAGAGGAGACTTATCAAAGAGATAGGCTTTGTCAACATGGATTGAGTAATCCAAGTTCTCAGATTGAGAAAATCATTGTACAAAGACATTGGGAAGTTCTATGTTATACTACCACTGTAGTTGTTATTCCAGTTGTAAAGAAATTCTATACTAACTTACATGGAATTACCCAAGGAGTCATCTTCGTTCGAGGTAAGGTTGTACCATTTATTATGTCATAAATTAATTATTTGTAAATGATAGAAAGCGTGTCAATCTGTCATTTTATGAATTTTATCCTAACATTATATCAATTTCTTATGGATGAAAATGATAATTAGGAAATTAGAGTTGTGGGATACATTAGTTTCTTTACTTTAGTGCTTAACCCAATATCTAAACAATGGCATTTCTTCTTCTCTGCAAAATTACTCTCGTAGAGTTACAAAAGAAAGTGAAATCTTATATTTTTTTTTTATGGAAAATCCCATTGATGTGGTATCAATCATTTTGAAATCTATTATGGGTATTATTCTGAATGGGCCTATATATGGACTGGGGCGTTCTTCAACAATTTTATTACTTTGCAGTCAATCTCAAGTGACATATGTAAGTTGGGAGAAAGTATTATTACCCTGGGAGCCCATGATTTCTATTGATGAAAACTATATTGGAAATGGAAATGAAGCATTGGATATTATCTTGGATCATTCATCACATGCTTCGACACCATTAATGCCACATATTGTTGGAAGTTTAATAGTTTTGGAGAAGAAATTGAAGAAAATAGAAAGAGAACTTCAGATTATCAAGAATGCAATAAAAAATTTTAACTACCTTTTTGATCATTTAGATTGGAGGATGAAGGAGAACTTTGATCATACTGAAACAATTGAAGCAGGTTTGGTGTAGATGTTCAAGAAAAATGGATGGATCAATGAAAATTTGACTGATCAATTCCCATAGCGACACTTCTACAATTTGTATGTCCATTACCATTCTATAGGAGATGTTAGAAGAGGAGAAAATACTGCAGATTAACAGGAGTAATTGAAGAAGTTGGACTCTATATTATTTTAATTTAATTATGTTTTTAATGTGATTTTTTTTGGATTGACTTTGCTTTAGAACTCTTATAGCTTTAATTGTGTGTATAGTTTTGTGTCAGTGTTCAAGTGTTGTGGCTTGATTTCGATGCTAAATTATAGTTTAGTTTGCTTTATGTATGTGTGAGTGTGATTAGAAATGTGTGTTTGTAAAAAATTGGAATTTCATATATAATAGTTAGTCTGGTGTTGTATGAGAAAATGCTTGTTTATGAATTATTTTATGATGAATATTAAGGTTTAAAAGGGACTAATTAAATTTTGGAGTGAATTGAAAGAAAATACAAATTTAGAAAAACGAAAAAAATATTTAATTTTTGGCACTGGCGCCGACAGCACCAGCATGGGCGTCCACAGCGCCCTTGGCCTGAAAGTGCCTAGAACCTTTAAATTATGCAATTTGCATCGTAAAAACACCATTTTGACCCCTCCAGTCTACTTCAACCTCCGGTTTGTGCACCCAGGGCTTACTAGTGCTTGGATTTGAGGCGATTTAAAGGCAAAAGAAGTTTGAATTTTATCTTCTCTTGGTATGAGCTACACTTTGAACTCATAATGTTTTATTTTCACCAAGGATTTATCTTACATTGCTGAGATCCAAAATTTTGAAGTTTTTCAAAAGATTTTGAGAAAATCCTTTGGTGAAGAACTATTACGTAGTAGATTCAAGTTTAGAGCATTCCACATTGCAATTTTCAGAATTTTGGGGATTTATTTTGATTTTATCAATTTTTCTTAGATTACAATGGCACCAAAAATGAGCAAGGGAAAGAGGAAAGTGGATTATGATGATAAAAAATTTGTCAACTACAAGGCTAACATTTATTTCAATAGTCTACTTGCAACTAAGAAAGTAATTCTGGATCGAGCATTTACAAACTTATGTGGAGAAGTCGAAAGATTAATCTTTGCTCGACAGTGGGAGAATTTTTGTTACTTTACTACCGAGGCTATTATTGGTATAGTGTTGGAGTTCTATGTCAAATTTAAGGAAACTTCTGAGGACTAGGTTTTTGTTCGTGGAAAAATGGTGGAATTTTGTCCAAGAAGAATCAATGAGTTTTATTAGTTACAAGAAGAATATCTTTTTTAGTACAAAGCATTCTCTGCAACAAATGAGGCCTTAGATGAAGTTATTTCTTTTCTGACTGATAGAAGAGGAGCTTGGAAGGTGAAGAATAATGTTAAGGTAAACTTCCCTCTTTCTATGTTAAATGTAGTATCTATTATTTAAGAAAGATTTAAATCTGCCAAAATAATACCAACGAATCATCATAGCGAGGTTACAAATGTTAGAGCCATCCTGAAATTCTGTATTCGACAGATGAGAAGGATAGATGTTGGATCTATTATTTATACAAATACTCATTTTATTGCTTTGGGTGTGATGACTGATGGTTTAGCACACCCTGCCCTAATCTTTGAGAGCGACTTTATATATGCTTAAAAATACAAGAATTTGATACTGCTGCTAGAAGATTTAAATCCCCGGCAACGATGCAAAAAAATTGACACTGACTTTATATATGCTTAAAAAACAAGAATTTGATACTGCTGCTAGAAGATTTAAATCCCCAACAACGGTTATAGATTTGATAAAGATGTGTATAAAATATTCAATAATTACAAAGTCACACTAATCAACGCAAGTATACGTCTCGCTCAAGTAAGCAGGGCTCTAATGGAGTCCTGGATATTGATCCCACAGGGAGTAATTTTAGGGCTACAAACTAAGATTTAAAAAATTAATACTTAATCACAACAATATAGTTCAATTTGCATATTTGTCACTATAAGGAAATTGAAATTAAAAAAGTAATTTTTATAAACTCTTAATTAACTACTTCTAATAATAAAATTTTTAATGTGAAGTTCAATATATAAGAAAGTATCCTTCTCCTTGTCAAGAAATTTATGTGAATTGATAAATGAATTAGTTCAAATTGTATTGTGCCAAATAGGAGCATACCTGTTCTTTACCCTTTGGACCAGGCATAAAGAACATTGACTAATCATATGCTTGGTTACTGAATCTGCGGCTAGACTGGGAGGATACCGGCTCTCACTTCGGAGCTCCCACATTCCCCTCGCCTGAGGGCTAACATCTACACTTCAGCACCCAAACGATAGGACCGAATTAAGGATTTTAGTCAGTCACTCTAAAATCTCCAATTCTACGCCCGATAATTTTTATTTACCTATTTATTTGCACCCAACTTTCAAGGACTTTGACCTCCCTTAATTTTGGATGTAATCTTCACTTTAATTGTAAAACTCAACATATTTTAACAAATGAATTAGCTAGATTGAAAGTAAATTAAGATTGAAGTGAAAAGATCATCACAACTTCTTTAACATTCTCATGGCACAACCAATACAAATCATCATTTCACAAAATCTCAAGACAAGGAGAAAGACAGAGAAAACTACTCAGAACTCATGGAGAAGATATGACAAAACTTTGGAATTTATTTATAAAAGCAAAGTCATACAAATTTCAATAAGTAAATATCATTTATCTCTAATTTCTCCCCAAGCAAACTCCTCAAAGTTCCTCTGAATCTTATCCTTCATTTACAACACACAGAATTCTATTTCAAAGAGGCAATGAGGAAGAAATCTCTCAATTTCCTTCCACCCTTACAATCTCTCATAGAATTCCTCACAATATTATCCCTAAATTACACTCGCTACACTCTAATGGACACACGTGGACACACCCTTCTCTCTATTTTTCGGCCTCCAAATCTTTCTTTTAAAGTTGTAGAAGAGTTTTCAAGAGTTGCCCAAGCATCCCTTCAAAAATCGTCCACATTCAATGCATCTGTTGAGAGAACCGACGTGCTCGCCGTCGGCAACCTCGATGGCATCGGTAGCGGTCTTCTAGAATATTTAATTCTGGACTATCAAGAAAAACCCGCCATTGGCAACGTCAAGCCAGCTGTCGGCGCCCAAGATCAAATCTTCATATTTTGGTTCTTTTTGCTCAAAAATCGCTCCTTTTTGCATCTTTTTTGCTCCAATGACCATAGTTCAACATACCTGGAACAAAACATCAAAAATACCTTTCTTTAAAGTGTACTATCATCAAAATCAGTGTAGAATAGGTATGAAAATCTGACATATTTTCACTTGGTCAAAATCTCCCAAACTTAACTATTACTTGTCCTCAAGTAATTTTAGTACTACATAAAAGTTATGATCTACTGTGGTAAAGTTTTAATTTAGAAATACTATAAGTTTGATTTAAGTAAATACTATAGTGAGATTTTCAGAAAAATTTCAAGTAATTAAATTTACTCTGTAGGTACAAGACTATCTAATCATCAAGTTTAAGAGTTATAGTTTTCTATTCATTTCAAGAAATACTATATGTTCTAATATCAAGTCACTTAAATTATTGGGACAACCAATTCAAATCACCATTTCACAAAATCTCAAGACAAGGAGAAAGACAGAGAAAACAACTCAGAATTCATAGAAAAGATACGACAAAACTTGCAATTTATATATAAAAGCAAAGTCATACAAACTTCAATAAGTAAATACAACTTATCTCTAATTCCTCCCCAAGAAAACTCCTTGAAGTTCCTCTGAATCTCTTTTTTTCTTTACAGCACACAGAATTCTCATTTGAAGCGGTAAGGAGGAAGAAATCTCTCACTTTCCTTTTACTCTTACAATCTCTCGAAGAATTCCTGACAATGCTAACTCCAAATTACACTCTCTATACTCTAATGGACACACATGGACACACCCTCCTCTCTATTTTTTTGGCCTCCAAATGTTTCTTTTAAAGTTGTAGAGTTTTCAAGAGTTGCCCAAGCGTTCCTTCTAAAATCGTCCACAATCAATGCATTTGTTGAGAGAACCGACGTGCTCGCCGTCGTCGGCCTTGATGGCACCGTTGGTGGCCTTCTAGAATATTTAATTTTGGACTCTCAGGAAAAACCCGCCGTCGGCGGCGTCGAGCCCGTTGTTGGCGCCCAAGATCAAATCTTCATATTTTGGTACTTTTTGCTCCAAATTCACTTCTTTTTGCATCTTTTGCTCCAGTGACCATAATTCAACATACCTAAAATAAAACATAAAAATACATTTCTTTAAAGTGTAATATCATCAAAATAAGTGTAAAATAGGTATGAAAATCTTAACATATTTTTCTTTGGTCAATCTTCACACTGTGTGAGCAGGCAGGAGTTGATTTTAGACTGAATGAGGAGAGGATTGAACCTCTAAAACCTATTAGCCTACAAATATTAAGGCTTATGAATCTTATGATTGATGAAGATCTGGAAGTAGGAGTAGGGATATTTCTTCTACTTCTAATACTGCTACTCTCCAAGGACTTATGAAGCAAATTATGATCCAATAAGGAGATATCTTAAAGATGGAAAATATGGAGGTCAAAAATGCAGATAATGATGATTTATCATGGCATAAGTTTGAATATGATGCGGCTTATGATGATGCGATGGTTAGATACATGAGAGGTGACCACTCAGTTTAGTTTCCTAGTCACCATGTTTTTACCCCGTATCAGTAACAAAGCTTTGATGTAGAAGAAGAAGATGATGATGATGACTGGTGATGTTTACTTAGTCATAGTTTGATATTTTTTTAGTTAATAGTTGGTTGTACTTTATTGTTGTTATTTTTTGCTTTATTTTAAATGATATGTTGTATTTTGAATAGTAGGATTATAAAGCTATTTTTTGCATTGGAATTTATTTTAATACTGTCGTTAGTGTTTATATACTTTGCTGAAAGTAATTATAGTTAATTTTTTCTCAGTAAATTTTTACATGTATTATGTGTTATTTAATATTTTAAGTCTTTTAATTTTTCATGTTAACACATGCAATATTTCAAAATTAAGTTTTAATATCAGAACCCTCAATAGGTAAGTCTTTTCTGTATGTATTAAATGTTTTCTTTCACTTTTTATTTTTTTAAGTTTTTCATGCCAAATTTTTTAAAAATTTAAGTTTGAAGGGAAAGAAAAATTCCTTTTTAAGGAAAGAAACTTAATTTTATTTGTTCTCAATTAGCTATATTTTCAAAATTTTTAAATTTAAAATGACCTTTGGTATTAGAGGGTGACTTTAGATAACTATATTTATGTTTCTAAATATATAGTAAACTTAAGTAAAAATTTTCAATGATAAAGGTTAATATTAGAGATTAAGATATTTGGTTTAAGAGAATAAAACTATGTTTTTCCATTGTAAGTAAAGGAATTTGTATTTTTGAAGTATTAAGCAACTTAGAGTTTCAAGCAAGAAGAAACGAATAAAAGTTTATCAAAAGTTTTTAAAGCTAAGATGAATTTATAAAGTGAAGGAATGTGAAAGTTTTTAACTTTAAGAAGAGGATAGTGAAGTTCAAAATCATTAAAGGCTATCTAGATATAGTAATCCTCAAATGAAAAAAATAAAAAGAAGAAAGTTCTGAAAATGATCCTGAAAGAAAAGAAACAGAAAAGCTAAAACCAAATAAAAAGAAAAAAAAAAGATGTGAGGAGAAGCTTGAGGAGATACCTAATAAAAAATTGGCTTCACTTAAATCAACTTAAGGAAGAAGGCTTGACTACGTTTTCTAAGCTTGTATTTAAGTATTAGCATATTTACTAATAAAGTTTTCTAGAAGTTCCTTTTCATATGGTTTTTCTAAGTGGCTTTAATATTACAATTTGCAACTTTTCTTGAAAAGAATAGAGAATCAGAAATCTTAGACTTGATTTCTAGATATTCTTATACCTTTAGTATTAACTGGAATTATTTTAAATTTTTCTTAAATTATGCTATTGTACTTTGTAGACCAAAATATGGAAATATAGAAGTTAAATTCTTTGCCATAAGTCATATTTTTATGTAATAAAGGAGTTACTTGAGGACAAGTAATATTTAAGTTTGAGGGATTTCGATGCACAAAAAACATATTCATTTTTAGACCTACATTTTATATTCATTTTTGGTGATATTGTTCTTTAAAGGAAGATATTTTTCAAGTTTTATTGCAGGTTGCTGATTTTTAGGACTTGAAGAAAAAAAGGAAGCAAAAATGATGAATTTGGATTCAAAATGGCATTTTGGAAGAAACACTCAGCATCGACGAAGCCAGGCTGGATTTTGACGGTGTCAGGCTTGACGTCAACGGTGTCATATGACAGAGAGCAATGAATTAATTCACAGTCCACTGGCGTCAATGGCGCCAATGTCAGTGCAAGATTGATTTCTAGAAGATTTGATGAATTTGGATGTTTATTGAAGAGTTTTCGGATGCACATATTGTAAAACCAACATTAAGCTCTATTTAGAGTGAAAATTGATCAGAAAATTCTCTCTCTCACCCCCCTTCCAACTACTTTGAGTCCATTAGTCATTTAGTTCCTTGGAGTTTTGAGTTTTGTGGTGAGTTTAAGTGAGAATTCTTTTCTAAGAGTTGTTGGAGAGGGAGAGAAGTGAGAGATTTCTTCTTCCTTACATCTTCTAAGAGAGAAACAAGAGTCTTGTATGGAGAGAAAGAGTCCAAGAGAGGTTACAAGGGATTTTCTTTGAGAAAGAGTTACAAATAAGTGTTATTTGTCTATTATTGTTGTATGAACTTTTTTTAATATATAAAATTTGTCTTTTATTGTATCCTTCTCATGAAGTCTGAGTATTTTTCTTTATCTTTCTCCCTACTCTTAGGCATGGTGAAATGAAGATATAATTTAGATGTGCAAATTTTAAAATATAAAATAAATTGTGATAGTTTTTTCACTCCGTTCTTAATTTACTTTTTGATCTGGTCAATTCAAATGTTAAAATTTATTGTGAAAAATATGGTCCGGGAAATGGAGTATGGGTTCTGTTATAGAATGAGAATCACATTTAATTCCATGGAGGAGTGTTTGGTTCATGGAATTAAGTGCAATTAAATAGAGAAATATACTTTATTGGGCGTAAAATTGGAGATTTTAGGGTGACAGACTAAAATCCTTAATTTTTTCTTAGTGTTTAAGAACTAAAGCGAGTGTTAGCCTTTAGGGGAAAAGAAGTGGGAGCTCTGGAGTGAAAGCCAGTATCCTCCCATCCTAACCACGGAATTAAGGACTAAACCTGAGATTAGTCAATGATTCTCTATAACACTGAATCAAGGTAGAGAATTAAGATTGTTCATTTTTGGCACAATACAGATTTAAACCATTTATCTCATCTAATTTAACCAAAAACTCATTGCAGTGAGAAAGTTGCTTTTTCATTTTAGATAACTTCATCACATAAACATAGTTTGGAAGTTACTATTTTAAACTTTGCATTACAGTTTTGCAAGTAGTTAATAATTTAGTTTTGATAATATATTAAATATTTGTAATTAGTGACAGTATTTTTACTTTATTGCTGTTAATTTCCTAATTAGTTTATCATTTTCACTTTAAACCTTCCTCGTGGGATGGATGTTTGGGGCTTAAACAAAAAGTCCTGTATTACTTGATAACGATACGTATACTTGCATAGAATCCCTACATAAATTGCTTAAATTTCTTATTCATAAAATAACACAACAAGTTTTTAGCACCGGTTCAAAGCGGAGTCAAATTTATATATTTTGCACAACTATATTTTTTGGATCAAAAACCCGAGAAAGAAGGCGAAGCGAAGGTGCATTAATGGAGTTTTTTGGATGGATTTTTCACTTAAAATTGTTTGCGAACCATTTTTGTTAACCAGCGCTTAAGCGCAAATAGTTCGGCTCTTAGATGTCAGTCTCTCTGTTTAGGCAGCGCTTAAGCGCGGGTTTTGGTGCTTAGGCACCAGTGCAAAAATTTTGATTTTTTCAATTTAAATGAAATGCACGTCTAGCCTAAGTCAACCAACCCTATATGGTCTCAAAACACTATAATAACTATTTCCTCCCCTCCTTACTCAAGATTCACTAATTTAAACTAATTTGATTTAACACACAATAACACAAAATTTTTCAGAAACAGAACACTTATATTAATTAAAAAACTATTACAAACACTTTCAAATACATAAATTCTCCATCCAAATAATCTTCGATGAGAAGATAACTAATATTAAAACTAGACAATCATAAAAATAAAACACAATGAACACACTTATCATTAACAAAGACTAAACATTAACAAACACTGAACTATCATTAACCAAATTATCATTAACAAACACTAAACACATAATCACTAATTGACAAACATAATTCCACTCTCTAGTCTATGGAACAAATTCTAGCCTATTGTTAGTCTCTCCTTTAGCATTTGGAATGTATATCTGAAAGAATGGATGATGATTAATAACTATAGTTGAATCTTTTTCAATCCATTAGTTCTTCCGATACATTGTCTTATCCGCTTCTTCTATAAAATTGGTGTGGCTACAATGTATCTTAAGTTGCCATCCCATATGATCCATATGTGCATTAACTTCCATCACTTCCGCTTCAATTGAAGCCACGTTAGCCTCAATTTTAGTGATTTTCTCCACTATTACATCGATATTAATGCGAGGAAACAGTTACACATCTCATGCGCACTCTGACAAATAAACTTCTTATTGCCTCCTCCATCTTCTTCAAATCACTCTCCCAAGATGACATTATTCCAAAACACTCACTTTTTCACTTAGGATATAGTGTTAAAATTGAATTGTGGTAAACATCTTTACATAACCCTTCTATTTATAGGCTTCAAACTCTTCCTACAAATTCTAGGCACATCCACTTCTAGAAATCGAATTTAGCACATATTTTTAAATTGTCGCGCTTAACCCCCGGATCTTGGCGCTTAAGCACTAGTGCCCAATTTAGCTCAAGACAACTTAATGTCCACAGAGTCATTCTAACATGTCTAAGTCATCTAATAAGGTCTTAGAATAATCACTAACTCAACATATAATCAAAATACTACCAGAATTTTTTAAATCACACACAACAACATAAAAATAAAAACAAACACACAGATAACTATGGGGTGCCTTCCACAGAGCACTTGGTTTAATATCATCAGCCCAAGATAACCAGTGCTAATTATGGTTGAACCAACATCAGAAACTTATTTAATTTAACTTGGTCACCTAATAAGTAGTTTTTCAGCCTGTGACAATTTAATTTGAATATTTTATCAGTTTCAAGATCTTTGACATCCACAACTCCATAGGGATAAACTTTCCTCACAATAAATTCGCCCATCCACCTAGACTTAAGTTTGCCTAGAAATAATCTTAACCCTGCATTGTAAAGAAAAACTTGTTACCCTGGCTATAAATTTTTAGTAAGAATCCTCCGATCATGCCACATCTTCATCTTTTATTTATAAAACTTAGCACTTTCATAAGATTCATTCCTTATCTCTTCAAGCTAATTTAATTGCAATAACCTTTCTCACCAGCATCCTTCAAATTTTAATTCAGCCAAACCACTTGTCTTATGATGATAAGTAGTAGCAATTTTATGGTTTATATGATATTTCCTTAAATATTTCTCCATTATTGCATTTTTGAAATGACTTCCCCCATCAATTATGATTACTCTCGGCATCCCAAATCTACAAAATATGTTTGTTCCTAAAAATTTTGCAACACTTTGAGCATCACATTGAGGTAATGCAACAACTTCTATGCATTTAGATACATAGTCTACTGCTAAAAATATATATATATTTCTAACTTAAGAGGTATCGCATTCCTCCTAGAAATATTACCTACTTGTTGACATCAATCACAAGTTTTGTTATAAATACTAACATCTTTAAAGATTGTAGGCCAATAAAGTCCAGATTGTAAAATTTTATATGTTGTTTTATCAACACCAAAATGTCCCCTAAAATTAAAATTATGACATTTTTAGATAATCCCATAAGTTTCTTTTAAAGGCACACATCTTTGATTAAAAAGATCCTTTCCTTATTTATATAAATATGGGTCATCCTAAAAACNTAGGCCAATAAAGTCCAGATTGTAAAATTTTATATGTTGTTTTATCAACACCAAAATGTCCCCTAAAATTAATATTATGACATTTTTAGATAATCTCATAAGTTTCTTTTAAAGGCACACATCTTTGATTAATAAGATCCTTTCCTTATTTATATAAATATGGGTCATCCTAAAAATAAGTTTAAGCTTCAGATATAGATTTCCTCTTCTGTTGGTATGTCATTCCATTTGGTATAATATCATTAGCAATGAAGTTCACAATGTCAGCATACCATGCATGGAACATGCCAGTCACTAACTTTAAACAATTCTTCATTTGGAAAATGTTCATTAATTTCAATTTCAAAATTGAGCGATTTTTCCAATTCAAGCCTGGATAGATGATCAGCAATTTGATTCCTAACTCCTTTCTNGCCTGGATAGATGATCAGCAATTTGATTCCTAACTCCCTTCCTATCTACTATTTTAAAGTCAAATTCTTGGAAAATAAGAACCCATCATAACAATCTTGGTTTTGGGTCATTCTTTTTCATTAAATACTTAATAGTAGAATGATCCGTTGCACTATAAATTTAATTTTAATTAATTTATCAAAAGCATATACTATGCTAAGAACTCTTTCTCAGTTGTGATATAAATAGTTTGAGCTTCATTAAGGGTTCTACTAGCATAGTAGATAACCTTGAAATTCTTATCATGTCTTTGTCCTAAACATCTCTAATAGCAAAATCACAAGCATCACACTTTAATTTAAAAGGTTTATCTTAAGCTGGTGAAATAATAATTGGTGTAGTGACTAATTTTTTATTTTAATAATTTAAAAGCCCTTAGGCACTCTTTATCAAAAGTAAAAATTACATCTTTGTCAAATAAATGGAATAGATGCTTAGCAATTTTTGAAATTNAAATAAGTTTAAGCTTCAGATATAGATTTCCTCTTCTGTTGGTATGTCATTCCATTTGGTATAATATCATTAACAATGAAGTTCACAATGTCAGCATACCATGGAACATGCCACTCACTAACATTAAACAATTCTTCATCTGGAAAATGTTCATTAATTTCAGTTTCAAAATTGAGCGATTTTTCCAACTCAAGCCTGGATAGATGATCAGCAATTTGATTCCTAACTCCCTTCCTATCTACTATTTTAAAGTCAAATTCTTGGAAAATAAGAACCCATCATAACAATCTTGGTTTTGGGTCATTCTTTTTCATTAAATACTTAATAGTAGAATGATCTGTTGCACTATAAATTTAATTTTAATTAATTTATCAAAAGCATATACTATGCTAAGAACTCTATCTCAGTTGTGATATAAATAGTTTGAGCTTCATTAAGGGTTCTACTAGCATAGTAGATAACCTTGAAATTCTTATCATGTCTTTGTCCTAAACATCTCTAATAGCAAAATCACAAGCATCACACTTTAATTTAAAAGGTTTATCTTAAGATGGTGAAATAATAATTGGTGTAGTGACTAATTTTTTCTTTTAATAATTCAAAAGCCCTTAGGCACTCTTCATCAAAAGTAAAAATTACATCTTTGTCAAATAAATGGAATAGATGCTTAACAATTTTTGAAATGTTTTTAATATAACATCTGTAGAATCTAGCATGTCCTAAAAAACTCCTAATTTCCTTCATAATTGTTGGGTGAGGTATATTAGGGAATACTTGAATTTTGGCAGGGTCTACTTCCATACCATTTTTTGAAATTTGATGTCCCAAAACTATTCCTTCTGCGACCATAAATTGGCATTTTTCCCACTTAAGAACTAAATTTTTTTCTTCACAGCACTTAAGAACTTTTGTTAGATGTTCTAAACCTGATACAAATAAAGTTTTGAACACTAAAAAATCATCCAGAAAAACTTCAATCCATTTTTCAAGTAAATTACAAAAAAATTTCATCATGCATCTCTGAAATGTAGTAGGTGCATTACATAAACCTAAGGGCATTCTTCTAAAAGCAAATGTGGCATAAGGACTAGTAAAAGTTGTTTTCTCTTGATCCTCAGGAGCTATTTGTTTTTGGTGTTACAGTATATCCATCCAGAAAACAAAAGTATTTATACCTAACTATTCTATCTAGCATTTGATCTATAAAAGGTAGTGAAAAATGATCTTTCCTAGTGACGATATTTAATTTTCTAAAATCAATGCATATTCGCCATCCTCTGACTTGTCTTATTGATATTAACTCATTATGTTCCTTAAAAGTCACATTCACTCCTTTTTAGGAACGTAGTGAATTGGAGTAACCCATGCACTATCTGAAATAGGATAGATAATTTAAGCATCTAACCACGTTAGAATTTCTTTCTTAACAACTTCTTTCATAATAGGATTCAATCTCTTTTGAGGATCATCCTTGGGTTTGCAGCCCTCTTCCATATGAATTATATGCATACAAATTTAAGGACTAGATCCTTTTATATCAACAATTGTCCATCCATTTGCTTTCTTATAACTCTTTAAAGTGTTCATCAAACTCTTTTCTTCTTCTATAGTTAATTTTGAGGAAATTATAGTAGGTAATGTAGAGAAATCACCTAAAAAGGGATACTTTAAATGCTCAAGAAGCAAATTCAACTCAAACTTAGGAGATTTTTCAATTTATGGACAAAATGATGTATCTTTTTCTATAATATCCAACTTCAAAACTTTACAGAACATAAATTGAATTTTTCTTATATAAATCTTCATATTGATCCAATTCCTCTTCTTACTCGTGTTCCATATCTTTCATCCTAGATTTCTCTTCATAAGTTATTTTGAAATAGAATTCACTTAAGTAACTTATGACATCCATTCTATAGCATTCATCATCTTTACCTTTTGCAGGGTATTTCATTGATTTGGAAATATTAAATGTAACTGTTTGATCATTGATGCACATAGTTAAATCTATTTTTTACTATCGCACTTAAAAGTTGAGGAGTTGCCCGTTGGAAGCTGTCGGTCACCGAAATCAAAATCTCATCACCCGCTTTGG
>JXCR01107529.1:46478-78688 GCA_002079205.1 Phalaenopsis hybrid cultivar | reverse complement strand
TTTATTTTTTAAAATTTTGATTATTTTAATTATTTTTAATTCAAAATATACTTTAAAAATAAAATATTTTCAAGAAAATAGATTTTATTTTTATTAAATGCCCTTGGTCACAAGGAACTCAGAAAACTAATTTTCATAATTTTTCTAAGCTTATTTAATTTAATATAATTTATTTTGTGCAAAAGTACTATTTTTACTTTCAAAATCAACTTTAATGGCCAAATCAACTTAAATAAATTCAAAATTATCGTAGTAAATTGATATAATTTTTTGAGAACGATGTGGAAATGATTTTTTCAATTTTGATTTATATTTAATTTAATTTAATGAATAAAATGTAAAAATATTTAATTAATAACAAAAAAATACAAAATTATTCAAATCATCACAATATTTTGTATAAGCTCCTCTGATCACAGGAAACCTAAAATAATTTATCCTATAATTTTTTTAGGGAAGTTTTTATCCATATGATTAAAGAAGGCTAAAATAGCCACTTAGGCTTGAAAATTAGGGTTAAAAGTATAGAGGTGCTCTCTGACTTTGAAAAGAACAATGAAGATGCCCTCTGTCATGAAGAGCCAACCCTAAAAATTTCAAGCTATGGTGATTAGTATTTAATCATGATGAATTAAAATAGCTTAGAGAGTATTTAATTAATTAAAAATCATATAATTGGTAAAAAATTTCTATTTTTGATCTACATTACCCTTTTTTGTTTACTTAGTAAGAGAGTATTTTTATTTTATTTTCATGATTTTTCTACACAAAGTTATGATTTTTTAAGGATCGGGCATTAAAATAAATAAAAAATCCCCAATTTATCTACTTATCCGCACGGTGACACCTCAACCTTGTCCGCTCCAAAGTCCCCATGCGACGCTCCATCATTTGAAACTACCAGCCACGTAACCGCCTCGTCAGCCTGCCTTTTCGTTCCATCCACTCGTCAGGCTTGATCTCATCCGTCGGCTGAATAAACAATCGATCAGACGACTCTCAGTCATCGTCCTCGATAGCCAAAGCCCGTGGGCCACTGAACTTTTAGACCTAAGATCTCACTCGATACTCAAGCAAATCACATGGGGTTTGTTCTCACACCTTCATCTACTCAAGAAGAACATATCTATACGATTGATACAACATGAAATTAAGCTATTACACAAGGAGTATCAAAATGAGCTCAATTAGGGTTGACATTTAGCTTCTTCGTCTGAGAGGGGAGGCCTCAATCAAATAGTTGTGGTAGGTTTGATTGAATCCAATGAGCCTCCAGATAAAGTCTCACGCTCTGGTAAATTTTCTTGGATGGTTTTGATCAAAGTGGATTTTAGGTGTTGGTCTAGAGCTATGCTAGGGGCTCTCTATGATGGGGATTTTGTGTGAAATCAACTCATTTCACTCTGTGGATGGTGTGTACAAATTCAATTGAAATTTGGTGCACTATGGTGGAGTGGAGAAATTTTTCCTAATTTTAAGACAAATTTCAGTGATGAAATCAGCCCTAATTTGTCGCTATGAGTGGGTAAGTGCAAGGAGATTGCACTTAGGATAGTTTGGAGAGGCTCTGGTGNCATCTTGCCAGTTTCATTAATTAGGGCTCACATTCGTGTGAAACAATCACACAAATAGCCTAGAAGATATGAGGATTTAGGTTGTGACTAATGAAAACCTCAGAATCCTAAAACAAGTTAGGGCTTATATTATGTAGCAGAGCTATACAAAAGCCTAAAGATAAGTTGAGGATTTATGTCGCACTAGGCAGACAACCTCAAAGTCTTAAGGCTTGGTTATTTAATTATAAAGAAAAAATGGTTTAGCTGATGTAGATATGTTTTGCTATTGAAGATGGTTGTGTTGCCCACAATGCTAGCTCCAAGCTCCTCTTCAAGGTGAGATTAAGTTTTCTAATGTGTCAAGTCTTGATGTAAAATCAAATGTTCTAAGGTTATAGTTATTTAAATATTATGGGGGATGCTAAAGTTGATTAGAACGACACCGGTTAGGATACTACGATTCCCTCGTTCCGGCACCACTATTTTTTTTTGGGAATCACTAAGTCCAAATGAATTTACTAAACTCAACTTAATGAGTTCCATACTTTAATTAGACCATGGAGAGTCTTGTTAGCAACTGTAGGTTACCTCCTCCGAGGGATTTCCGATCATCCAATCGAGACATTTTAGTTTGGTTGCAATTTTTGTTTTGTGATGTTTGTGATTAAATTTTGAGTTGTCTTATAATTTGAATGTTGTGGCTGTGAATTTCATCTTGTTTAATTTTTTTTAATTTTGGTTTTGGTTGTTCGGTTATCCTAACAATTTTGATCTCGGTATGTAGGGTGACATCTTTGTTTAACATTCAAGTTCGAGACAAGAAGTACGGAAAGGTAAATGCAATAATTTAAAAAGCGTACCTGTCAATTCTTCTTGTTCCTCCACCTGGAAGGTTAGCTTTGGTAGTGCATATATATAATTTTGCAAAAAATTTAAATTTCCAGAGTGTATGAAGGTATAGCTACCCGACCCCAAGTTACAGCTTTATTGAGCCTCTGAAGATCTTAATGGGTGATTTTAGAACAAAATATGACAAGTTCAATTCGCCCTTCAAAATATCCAAAAGATTTCAACGTGTTTGTGGAATGACCTTGAACTACTTCGAGGATCTCTTGAATCATTTTGAGTTCATTTAGAACTTCATCATATTGTTCCATTAATCATCCAAGGTTAGAGTGTGACTACCTAGTTGCCCAGTGAAGCTGGACAATTCAATTATCCCAAGAATAGGATACTTAATCAATTTGATACTTTACTTTAAAGATTATATAGATGAATGCCTCTAAGGTAAGCTCAAGTCATTAAATATTTAGTGCTCATCAAAAATGGGCTCAGAGTTCTTAAAAGGTGTTAATCATTAATCGTTTCAAAACTCCAACGAATAGTTTTAAATATTAAGCTTAGCTCACAACCAAGCCCTTAACAATCTAAAAAAAGGGAAATTGTAATTGTTAAAAAAAAATTTAATTTAAATGATAGGTATCCTTATCAACAAACCATTTATCACCAATCATGGGCTAGAAGTAAGTGAATTGTCATCTTCCTAGTTTAAACCCTTCACTTTAAGAACATATAATTTTTGCTTAACTTCCAAAGAGGTAGTTCAAGAAAATAGAATTTTATTCTTATTATGGAAATGAGGCNCAGTGAAGCTGGACAATTCAATTATCCCAAGAATAGGATACTTAATCAATTTGATACTTTACTTTAAAGATTCTATAAATGAATGCCTCTAAGGTAAGCTCAAGTCATTAAAGATTTAGTGCTCATCAAAAATGGGCTCAGAGTTCTTAAAAGGTTTTAATCATTAATCGTTTCAAAACTCCAACGAATAGTTTTAAATATTAAGCTTAGCTCACAACCAAGCCCTTAACAATCTAAAAAAAGGGAAATTGTAATTGTTAAAAAAAAATTTAATTTAAATGATAGGTATCCTTATCAACAAACCATTTATCACCAATCATGGGCTAGAAGTAAGTGAATTGTCATCTTCCTAGTTTAAACCCTTCACTTTAAGAACATATAATTTTTGCTTAACTTCCAAAGAGGTAATTCAAGAAAATAGAATTTTATTCTTATTATGCAAATGAGGGAAGTTGTTTCTACCTTTAACCCATTGGACTTCAATCATCCAATATATTTATTAAGGATCAAGATTACCCGTGCCCAATGGTTACCCCTAAATTCTAGTTAAGGAACCAAAGCCTAAAATTACTATCCTAGCCTTGGGGCTCCTCACCTTATAATTCTTCAAGAAAAATTCAAATGGACTTGAAAATATTTGAGTATCCTATCCATGGATTAATTAAAATACCAGAGAGAACAGTATGATTTTTCAAAATTTGATTTAATTTAAATAATTATTTTAACTCAAAAATAGGATTTTTCAATGTTAACTTATTTAATTAATCAAAAATAAGTTTTAATTTCTGGGAAAATTATTGGAGGTTTGCGTAGGCCAAAAGAATACTTAGAAAAAATTTTATGATTTTTTTAAATAATATTGCAATTATTATAAATATTTAAAGCTCATTTTTAATGATTATTTAAATACAAAAATATGTTTTAATCTTCCAAAATTATTTTTAAATTTTTATTAAAGCCTCATAAGTCCAAGAAACTTAGGGGAACAAATTTTATATTTTTATGATTTATGTTTAATTTATTATAATTATTTTACTGAGAAAATAAGGTAAAAACATTTTAGGCCTTTAAAAATTTTATTTTTAATTCAGAAAAATCAGAAAAAATATTTTAAGGGGTCTCAAGTGATCAGGGAACAATTGTACACATTTTGAACTATTCTCTTTATTTTTTAAAATTTTGATTATTTTAATTATTTTTAATTCAAAATATACTTTAAAAATAAAATATTTTCAAGAAAATAGATTTTATTTTTATTAAATGCCCCTGGNATTTTTAATTCAAAATATACTTTAAAAATAAAATATTTTCAAGAAAATAGATTTTATTTTTATTAAATGCCCTTGGTCACAAGGAACTCAGAAAACTAATTTTCATAATTTTTCTAAGCTTATTTAATTTAATATAATTTATTTTGTGCAAAAGTACTATTTTTACTTTCAAAATCAACTTTAATGGCCAAATCAACTTAAATAAATTCAAAATTATCGTAGTAAATTGATATAATTTTTTGAGAACGATGTGGAAATGATTTTTTCAATTTTGATTTATATTTAATTTAATTTTAATGAATAAATTGTAAAAATATTTAATTGATAACAAAAATATACAAAATTATTCAAATCATCACAACATTTTTTATAAGCTCCTCTGATCACAGGAAACCTAAAATAATTTATCCCATAATTTTTTTAGGGAAATTTTAATTTATATGATTAAATAAGGCTAAAATAGCCACTTAGGCTTGAAAATTAGGGTTAAGAGTATAGAGGTGCTCTCTGACTTTGAAAAGAACAATGAAGATGCCCTCTGTCATGAAGAGCCAACCCTAAAAATTTCAAGCTATGGTGATTAGTATTTAATCATGATGAATTAAAATAACTTAGAGAGTATTTAGTTAATTAAAAATCATATAATTGGTAAAAAATTTCTATTTTTGATCTACATTACTCTCTTTTGTTTACTTAGTAAGAGGGTATTTTTATTTTATTTTCATGATTTTTCTACACAAAGTTATGATTTTTAAGGATCGGGCATTAAAATAAATCAAAAATCCCCAATTTATCTACTTATCCGCACGGTGACACCTCAACCTCGTCCGCTCCAAAGTCCCCATGGGACGCTCCATCATTTGAAACCACCAGCCACGCAGCCGCCTCGTCAGCCTGCCTTTTTGTTCCATCCACTCGTCAGGCTTGATCTCATCCGTCGGCTGAATAAACAATCGATCAGACGACTCTCAGTCATCATCCTCGATAGCTAAAGCCCGTGGGCCACTGAACTTTTAGACCTAAGATCTCACTTGATACTCAAGCAAATCACATGGGGTTTGTTCCTACACCTTCATCTACTCAAGAAGAACATATATATACGGTTGATACAACATGAAATTAAGCTATTACACAAGGAGTATAAAAATGAGCTCAATTAGGGTTGACATTTAGCTTCTTCGTCTGAGAGGGGAAGCCTCAATCAAATAGTTGTGGTAGGTTCGATTGAATCCAATGAGCCTCCAGATAAAGTCTCACGCCCTGGTAAATTATCTTGGATGGTTTCGATCAAAGTGGATTTCAGGTGTTGGTCTAGAGCTATGCTAGGGGCTCTCTATGATGGAGATTTTGTGTGAAATCAACTCATTTCACTCTGTGGATGGTGTGTACAAATTCAATTGAATTTTGGTGCACTGTGGTGGAGTGGAGAAATTTTTCCTAATTTTAAGACAAATTTCAGTGATGAAATTGGCCCTAATTTGTCGCTATGAGTGGGTAAGTGCAAGGGGATTGCACTTAGGATAGTTTGGAGAGGCTCTGGTAAGATTTTTCCAAAGTTTCCCTAAGGATTTTAGCACTCTCCTTCTTGGCATTTAGGGGTTAACTTATAGCCATGGCTGCCTAGTGGAGCTCAGAGCTTGACAGTGGGTACAAGATAATGCTTAAGTGGAGGGATGAAGAGCTCTAGTAACCAATCAGACTTGAGTAGCTTAGGGAGGTTTAATTTTAGGTTTTGGCAAATGGGGGTAACTTTGATATGGCTTTTTTTGACAACTGATGTGGTGGCTGGCAAGGGTTTAGTCATTTCTTGGCTCAAGGAGGTCAGGGGGTGGCTAATGATGGTTAGCCCTTAATTNTTAGGGGTTAACTTATAGCCATGGCTGCCTAGTGGAGCTCAGAGCTTGACAGTGGGTACAAGATAATGCTTAGGTGGAGGGATGAAGAGCTCTAGTGACCAATCAGACTTGGGTAGCTTAGGGAGGTTTAATTTTAGGTTTTGGCAAATGGGGGTAACTTTGATATGGCTTTTTCTGACAACTGATGTGGTGGCTGGCAAGGTTTCAGTCATTTCTTGGCTCAAGGAGGTCAGGGGGTGGCTAATGATGGTTAGCCCTTAATGGTATGGCATGATGGAGAAGATATTTCAAATTTAGGCCAAATACTTGTAAAATTCCTTAAATCAAGGGACCATTGGTCCATAGCTCATTTAGGTTGGGCTAAGTGGGTCTGGACTAGTCGCTAGGATCCATTTGGTGTTTGTGGTGTCATTAATTTGGCCACTTAGGCATAGCTTAGTTAATTGTTGTGCATGGGTTCAATTTGGGTTAAATTGGCTTAAAGTTGGGTTTGGGTTGGGCTAGCCATAAAATTAGACTCAATTGATTGATAAATTCTGGTGTGTATGATTATCACAAAGAGTTTAGAAAAGATTAAGAGTGAGTTTGAGTTGATTTGGTGGGTCAACTTGAAGGAATTTGAACATTTGATGAATTTGGGTTTTTTGGGTTAGGATTGTGTTTGGGTTGGGCTAGAGATGGGCTAAGTCCAAATTTATGGTTGAAAAGGGTCTAAGGGAATATCTTGAAGAGCTCTCAACATCAATTGGGTGTCAGTTTTTGGGTTAGGGCATTCAATTTGGTAGAATTTGGTTAAATGGCTAAATTAGGGCAAATTTAGGGATTTTAGATTTGGGTTGAAATTTAGTGAAATTAAGGCTTGAGCAAGGCCAATTGATGGCTAAATTTTATGTGTAGGAACATTTTAAGGAGTTTATAATGTACAATTAAGGTAATTGAATAGATTTGGGGGTTTAGTTTAATAGGATTTTGATCTCGGGACAAATTGGGGTTTTTTGGTCATAGTTGGTCAAATTGATCAACTTGGGTTTAATTTAAAGGTCCAAATTGGTTTTGGAGACATTTGAAATGATGTTGAGGGTTTTGGGAAAGTTTGGGCCACCAAGGGGGTTTTTGTAATTTTGGCAAATTTGGTGGTATTTTGGTAATTTTTTAAATTTTGGGTGGTTTTGAGCAATTTGGGTAGTTTGAAATTGTTTGAAATGATTTTTAGAAAACTTTAAGTATTTTGGGTGAAATTGGGATTTTTGGCCAAATTTAGAGTTTGTGGGTGTTTAGTTAATTTGGGTAGATTTGGGGAGGCCAAAGGCTAAGTTGGATATTTTGGTGAAATTGGGGTGCCAACCACCCTATATGAGCCATGGACCAATGCAGTCCTCATTTGGGTCCTCTATGTACTTGTCTTAGCTAAACGACAGCCTAGTGCTAGTGGGCCTAGAGAACCATCTACATGAGTCTCCCAAAGATCAAGGGATCAAAGTGAACAAATTTTTGGGTTTAGTGTTCTAAGTGAAAGTGAGTGCAAGTAGTGAACTAGCTCCAGAGCAACACCCAGGGTCAACCTTAAGGCCAGATAGTCCCATGGGGATTTTCTTGAGCTTCCTTTTCTAGTCCTCTAGGCTAGACCCTAGGTTACTAAAGAGGAAAGACTAAACCTCAACAAAAATTGAGGTCAACATTTGCACATCTATCATTGCTCTTCTTGTGGCTAAGAAAGGTCTCCCCAAAATGATTGGAATCTCCTTATCTTCTTCCATATTTAACATAGTGAAATCAATAGGAAAGATAAATTGATCCACTTTCTCTAGGACATCTTCTATAACTCCTTTAGGATAGGTTATTGATCGATCTACTAACTGCAGAGTTACAGTAGTAGGGGTTTTTTCTCCTAATCTCAATCTTTTAAATATTGATAATGACATAAGGTTGATGCCTGCTCCTAAATCACATAAAGCTTTTCCATAAAATATGTCTCCTATTGCATATAGAATTGTAAAGCTACCAGGATCCTTAAGCTTTTCAGGAAGTTTTTTTTGAATTATAGCACTGCACTCCTCATTAAGTGCCACAGTCTCATTATCTTCAAACTTCCTTTTCCTGTTAAGAATATCCTTCATAAACTTCATATAGCTTGGCATTTGTTCTAGAGTTTCAACAAATGAAATATTAATTGTAAGCATCCTAAAAATTTCCATAAATTTTAAAAATTGCTTATCAAAACTTTGTTGTCGAAGCCTCTAAGGAAATGGAGGTGGTGGATTTTCCAAATCAACTTTAAGTGGAGAAATTGTCTCTCTAAAATTTTTGAAGCATCCTCTTTTGGTTCTTCAATCTCTTCTCTCTCTACTTATGTCTCATTTTTAACTCTACCTTCCAATTCTCTTCCAATTCTGAGTTGAATGGCTTTTACTTGCTCTTTATTCTAGTATTTCAGATTTATTTATATATTACTAGGAAATATTCCTTAGGATCTATTACTTAATGAATTTTCTATTTGTCCCAAATGATTCTCGATGTTTTTAATAGTAGCTCCTTGACTTTGTAACTAATTTCCTATTTGTGACACCACTTCTTCTATAGACAGTTTTTCTCCTTAAATTGTGGAATACTTTTAAAACCTGGAGGATAAGTACGTCTATAATTACTATTCCCTTGGTTATTCTAGTTTTCCAATCAGTTTAATTGATTGTTCCCCCATTGTTGATTTTAACAGCCAAATTATTATTCCAGTTAAAGTTGGGGTGGTTCTTCCAACCTCGATTATAATAGTTTGAAAATGGGTTATTCTGCTTATTATTTATGTCATTCAAATTCTCTAGTAATTCTTGAGAATCTACCATTTGGCTTAATGAATTCCCTTCAATCATGAGAATTGGTTGAGAAAAACTCATTCCAAATTGGTCTAACTTCCTTAAAATTGCTGCAACTTGTTTTGCTAGCATTGCAAAAGCATCAGTTTTGTGAATATTGGCTACTTTCTTAAGAATTACACTTTCAAAAGGCCATTGAAAATTCTTTTTAGCCATTTATTCAATTAAAGAAAAAGTGTCAAGAAATGGTTTTGATATCAATGAACCACCAATAGCGGCATTAATAATAGATCTAAGAGATCCAGGTAGTCTATTATAAAAAGTTTGAATTATTAACCAATCTGGTATAGCATAGTCTGGACACTTTCAGAATAGTTTTTAAAATCATTCCCATGCTTCATAAATGGATTCCCCTTCACTGATAAAAAGATGTAATATTATTTCTAAGCTTCGCAATTTTTTATGGTGGAAAATATTTAGCAAGTAATTTCTGTGCTAAATCACACCAAGTTCTGATAGATTCAGGTGATAATGAATGTAACCATATTTTAGCCTTATACCTCAGTGAGAAAGGAAATAATCTAAGTATTATTGAATCATGTNGTATGGCATGATGGAGAAGATATTTCAAATTTAGGCCAAATACTTGTAAAATTCCTTAAATCAAGGGACCACTGGTCCATGGCTCATTTAGGTTGGGCTAAGTGGGTCTGGACTAGTCGCTAGGATCCATTTGGTGGTTGTGGTGTCATTAATTTGGTCACTTAGGCATAGCTTAGTTACTTGTTGTGCATGGGTTCAATTTGGGTTAAATTGGCTTAAAGTTGAGTTTGGGTTGGGCTAGCCATAAAATTAGACTCAATTGATTGATAAATTTGGTGTGTATGATTATCACAAAGAGTTTAGAAAAGATTAAGAGTGAGTTTGAGTTGATTTGGTGGGTCAACTTGAAGGAATTTGGACATTTGATGAATTTGGGTTGTTTGGGTTAGGATTGTGTTTGGGTTGGGCTAGAGATGGGCTAAGTCCAAATTTATGGTTGAAAAGGGTCTAAGGGAATATCTTGAAGAGCTCTCAACATCAATTGGGTGTCAGTTTTTGGGTTAGGGCATTCAATTTGGTGGAATTTGGTCAAATGGCTAAATTAGGGCAAATTTAGGGATTTTAGATTTGGGTTGAAATTGAGTGAAATTAAGGCTTGAGCAAGGCCAATTGAAGGCTAAATTTGATGTGTAGGAACATTTTAAGGAGTTTATAATGTACAATTGAGGTAATTGAATAGATTTGGGGGTTTAGTTTAATAGGATTTTGATCTCGGGACAAATTGGGGCTTTTTGGTCATAGTTGGTCAAATTGATCAACTTGGTTTAATTTAAAGGTCCAAATTGGTTTTGGAGACATTTGAAATGATGTTGAGGGTTTTGGGAAAGTTTGGGCCACCAAGGGGGTTTTTGTAATTTTGGCAAATTTGGTGGTATTTTGGTAATTTTTTAAATTTTGGGTGGTTTTGAGCAATTTGGGTAGTTTGAAATTGTTTGAAATGATTTTTAGAAAACTTTAAGTATTTTGGGTGAAATTGGGATTTTTGGCCAAATTTAGAGTTTGTGGGTGTTTAGTNTTTTGGGAAAGTTTGGGCCACCAAGGGGGTTTTTGTAATTTTGGCAAATTTGGTGGTATTTTGGTAATTTTTGAAATTTTGGGTGGTTTTGAGCAATTTGGGTAGTTTGAAATTGTTTGAAATGATTTTTAAAAAAACTTTAAGTATTTTGGGTGAAATTGGGATTTTGGCCAAATTTAGAGTTTATGGGTGTTTAGGTAATTTGGGTAGATTTGGGGAGGCCAAAGGCTAAGTTGGATATTTTGGTGAAATTGGGGTGCCAACCACCCTATATGAGCCATGGACCAATGCAGTCCTCATTTGGGTCCTCTATGTACTTGTCTTAGCTAAACGACAGCCTAGTGCTAGTGGGCCTAGAGAACNTGAAATTGGGGTGCCAACCACCCTATATGAGCCATGGACCAATGCAGTCCTCATTTGGGTCCTCTATGTACTGGTCTTAGCTAAACGATAGCCTAGTGCTAGTGGGTCTAGAGAATCATCTACATGAGTCTCCCAAAGATCAAGGGATCAAAGTGAACAAATTTTTGGGTTTAGTGTTCTAAGTGAAAGTGAGTGCAAGTAGTGAACTAGCTCCAGAGCAACACCCAGGGTCAACCTTAAGGCCAGATAGTCCCATGGGGATTTTCTTGAGCTTCCTTTTCTAGTCCTCTAGGCTAGACCCTAGGTTACTAAAGAGGAAAGACTAAACCTCAAAAAAAATTGAGGTCAACATTTGCACATCTATCATTGCTCTTCTTGTGGCTAGGAAAGGTCTCTCCAAAATGAATGGAATCTCCTTATCTTCTTCCATATTTAACATAGTGAAATCAATAGGAAAGATAAATTGATCCAGTTTCTCTAGGACATCTTCTATAACTCCTTTAGGATAGGTTATTGATCGATCTACTAACTGCAGAGTTACAGTAGTAGAGGTTTTTTCTCCTAATCTCAATCTTTTAAATATTGATAATGACATAAGGTTGATGCCTGCTCCTAAATCACATAAAGCTTTTCCATAAAATATGTCTCCTATTGCATATAGAATTGTAAAGCTACCAGGATCCTTAAGCTTTTCAGGAAGCTTTTTTTGAATTATAGCACTGCACTCCTCACTAAGTGCCACAGTCTCATTATCTTCAAACTTCCTTTTCTTGTTAAGAATATCCTTCATAAACTTAATATAGCTTGGCATTTGTTCTAGAGTTTCAACAAATGAAATATTAATTGTAAGCATCCTAAAAATTTTCATAAATTTTAAAAATTGCTTATCAAAACTTTGTTGTCGAAGCCTCCGAGGAAATGGAGGTTGTGGATTTTCCAAATCAACTTTAAGTGCAGAAATTGTCTCTCTAAAATTTTTAAAGCATCCTCTTTTGGTTCTTCAATCTCTTCTCTCTCTACTTCTGTCTCATTTTTAACTCTACCTTCCAATTCTCTTCCACTTCTGAGTTGAATGGCTTTTACTTGCTCTTTATTCTAGTATTTCAGATTTATTTATATATTACTAGGAAATATTCCTTGGAATCTATTACTTAATGAATTTTCTATTTGTCCCAATTGATTCTCGATGTTTTTAATTGTAGCTCCTTGACTTTGTAACTAATTTCCTATTTGTAACACCACTTTTTCTATAGACAGTTTTTTCTCCTTAAATTGTGGACTACTTTTAAAACCTGGAGGATAAGTACGTCTATAATTACTATTCCCTTTGTTATTCTAGTTTTCCAATAAGTTTAATTGATTGTTCCCCCATTGTTGATTTTAACAGCCAAATTATTATTCCAGTTAAAGTTGGAGTGGTTCTTCCAACCTCGATTATAATAGTTTGAAAATGGGTTATTCTGCTTATTATTTATGTTATTCAAATTCTCTAGTAATTCTTGAGAATCTACCATTTGGCTTAATGAATTCCCTTCAATCATAGGAATTGGTTGAGAAAAACTCATTCCAAATTGGTCTAACTTTCTTAAAATTGTTGCAACTTGTTTTGCTAGCATTGCAAAAGCATCAGTTTTGTGAATATTGACTACTTTCTTAAGAATTACACTTTCAAAAGGCCATTGAAATTTTTTTTTAGACATTTCTTCAATTATAGAAAAAATGTCAAGAAATGGTTTTGATATCAATGAACCACCAACATCGGCATTAATAATAGATCTAAGAGATCCAGCTAGTCTATTATAAAAAGTTTGAATTATTAACCAATCTGGTATAGCATAGTCTGGACACTTTCAGAATAGTTTTTAAAATCATTCCCATGCTTCATAAATGGATTCCCCTTCACTGATAAAAAGATGTAATATTATTTCTAAGCTTTGCAATTTTTTATGGTGGAAAATATTTAGCAAGTAAATTCTGTGTTAAATCACTCCAAGTTCTGATAGATTCAGGTGATAATGAATGTAACCATATTTTAGCCTTATACCTCAGTGAGAAAGGAAATAATCTAAGTATTATTGATGATACACCATCATATTTAAATGTAGCACACAATTCTAGAAAATTGACAAGATGTAAATTTGGATCTGTAGTTGGTGCTCTTCAAAACTGAATATTTGATACTATTTGGATAATAACAGGCTTAAACCCAACTGTATTAGCCACTATAACGGGTTTTTGGATACTATAATGAAGTTCATCCACCTTAGGGTTTGCATAATCTCTTAAAGGTCTAAACTCTTCAACATTTTTATTATTTTGATTTGTCACTTCTTGAAATCTTTTAGTAATTTTTAGTTTTTTAAATTTTCTAATAGTTCTTTCTAATTTAGAGTCGCAATGCACAAGTCCTACGGAACCTGAACTACACATACATTATTATAATACACATAAAATAAAATAAATTAAAATTAAAATTAAAATACACGAACAAGAACTTTATATAAAAAATGACACTACAATATTCCTAAAACAAATCTTAAGGTTTAAATAAAACTTTGTAAAAAAATAAATTTTGCTTTCTAAAAACTTCTTTTGAATTTTTATTTTATTTTATGTATTTTCCCCTGCAACAACACAAAAAACTTGATCTCGACTATTTATATAGATGTAAAATGTGATGTAAGTGATTATATGCTTAATTTACTTAATAGTTATTCTTAATTTGCAACAAAGCAAAAAACTTGATCCCGAGCAATAGCTAAGTTATTTTTCAACTATGAAGCAAAGAAGAATACAATTATAATTTAAATATGGGATGCAATGCAAGTGTACGTATCGTTATCAAGCAATATAAGACTTTCTAGTTAATTTAAAAAAATTGAACCCATAGTGAAAATGGTTATATGTTTTTTAGGAATTTAAAAATTTTTTATAACGAAAATCTCCTTAGCAAAATTTTTTTACTTAAACTGAAGATGCTAAAATAGGAATTCAAATTTGATTCATTTTGTAATTATGTTTGGTTTATGAAAATAAAGTAAGCAACTAATTAACTTAACTAAATACTTACAAAATGAAGGTGATAGAAATAATATTTTTTTTTTCTTATCATGAATCAATAATAAGTAGAGAAATTATTTTGTGGAAGTATTCTAAATGTGTTGTGCCAAATATAAGCAATAAAATTCTTTACCCTTACTACATATGCTCTATAGAACATTTCCTAATCCATAATTTGAATAGTCTTGAAGATCGGCTAGGCAGGGAAGATACTAGCTTTCACTCTAGAGTTCCCTCTTCTCCCTCCACCTGAGGGCTAACATCTTGTATCAAAACCTAAAACTAAAAATTAAATTAAGGGCTTTAGCCTGTCACTTTAAGGTTCTCTAGTTCTACACCATTAAAAATTTTATTTCCCTATTTATTTGCACTCATCCCCATGAACTACATTCTCATCCATGAAATCAATATGTGATTCTAACCAATTTTTAACTGAGATAATATAATCTCGGATCTTACATGTTCTCATAACAGGTATTAACATCTTAATTGGTCAAATTAAGAAGTAAATGAAGTGCAAGGTTTCAAATCATCACAACTTCTTCCAAAAATGAAGTCTAATACTTCACACAACTTCCTTTCAACACTTAATCATTTATCATTTTAAGGAAAAAAATAATTAATACTACTCAGAATCCATGAAGAAAACACAACCACTTATGAGTTTAAAATTAGAAATCATGCACACAAACAAGAAATCTAAAATAAAACCAAGTGAAGTCACAAAGATAAACACATATCTCATATCCTCTCCACCAAATGACTTTAAGCTCATTTGAATTCTCTTTCTTCACTTATAATACAAACTAACACTCAAAATAAAAATAAAAGTGACCAGCGACTGCGGCGGCAATGGGCGGTGGCAGCGGCGACTTAGATGGATGATGGTTGTAAATTTGATGGATGGTTTTCCTCCTCTCTTGGAAAATCTAAGTCTTTCATATAAAAATCCAAGGGGTGCCTAGTTGTCTCTTCAAAAATGTGTCTCCATTCAATGAATCTTCTAGAAGTTGCCTCCTTAAAAGCCAATTGAATGAATTTTCGTGTTCATGGGCTTATTCTCACATTTTTACTAAGGATTGCTTCAAAAACCTCTTTAAAAACTATTAAAATTAAATATTTCATCTCATAACTACTTCTGGCGCTTAAGCGCAGGGTTCCTAGAACTTACGCTCGGCTCTCTATCGCATAGGCGTGAATCCTGGGCGCATAGGTGCCTCCGTTCATTTTTCTACCATTCTTCATTTTTCCAAATTTGACCCTTTTTCACTTCTTTTAGCATTTTTCATCCATTTGATTGTACCTGAATGAAAAACACACAAATAACTTTTGTTAAAGTGCAATATCTCAAAAATAGATATAAAAATATCTATAAAAACACTAGATAATTTAGGTGTATCAGCTACTAAGAAACTACTAAAATGGACTCCTAATTTTGATACCACTAAGGAGTCACAAATTCTTCCTATTTGGTTTAGGTTTCCTGCTTTACCCCTTAATTTTTTCAATCATAAAGTTCTCTTTAACATTGGTCTTACTATAGGAAGACTTTTGAAACTGGATGTCCCCACCTTCAACTTCTCCAGGCCTTCTGTGGCTAAAATCCTTATAGAAAGGGACATTACACTCCTTGATGTGGAGGAGATATGGCTAAGATCTGCTCATGTCTGGTTATAAAAAAAATTATTGTTGAACAAAGTTCTTACTATGATAACTACTAAAATATGTTTGGCCACACTGAGGACAGATGCTACAGGCTCCACCCTCCTCCAAAGAAGAAATATGAAGGTCTAAACAAGGTGATTATTGCTCCCACTATCAACCCTATCCCACCTAAGACATTTGTGGAAGGTAGACCTTCTGAAGAATGCGTGGGACTTGTAAGAGTTGGGGAACAACTACCTGTACCCTCCCCTCCCATTGTACCTCTAGTGGTGGTGGTGGGCGAGCCCACTTGTCACCCCCCTGCAGATGCAGCATTTTTTGTTGGGGAAATACATTACCCTCTTCTTGCACTATTGGTCCAGGTGCACCCCANCCACTATCAACCCTATCCCACCTAAGACATTTGTGGAAGGTAGACCTTCTGAAGAATGCGTGGGACTTGTAAAAGTTGGGGAACAACTACTTGTACCCTCCCCTCCCATTGTACCTCTAGTGGTGGTGGTGGGCGAACCCACTTGTCACCCCCCTGCAGATGCAGCATTTTTTGTTGGGGAAACTACATTACCCTCTTCTAGCACTATTGGTCCTGGTGCACCCCCCCTCAACTATCCAAGAAGAAATGAATCAATCATTAGAAGCTAACTGACAATTTCATAAAGCAAGGAAAATGAAAAAAATATGCTTATGAACTTCATAAACTTATGGTTGATCCCCCCCACCTTGGCTGCAAGTAGTTCATATCTTCAAGGCGGGCTCTTCATCTAAGACTGGCCGTGAATTTATATATGCTTAAAAATATAAGTATTTAATACTGCTACTAAAAGATTTAATCCTTTTATATATGCTTAAAAATACAAGTATTTAATATCAAAAACTTAATAACAGTTATAGATTCGATAAAGATGTATGTATAAAATATTCAATAATTGTGAAGTCACACTTATCAACAAACTTAATAACAGTTATAGATTCGATAAAGATGGATGTATAAAATATTCAATAATTGTAAAATCACACTTATCAACGCAAGTATACGTATCGTAAAAATATAACTATTTAATACTGCTGCTAAAAGATTTAATTCCTCAGCAACGACACCAAAACTTAATAATGGTTATAGATTCGATAAAGATGTATATATAAAATATTCAATAATGGTAAAGTCACACTTATCAATGCAAGTATACGTGCTGCTAAAAGATTTAATTCCTCAGCAACTGCACCAAAAACTTAATAACAATTATAGATTCGATAAAGATGTATATATAAAATATTCAATAATGGTAAAGTCACACTTATCAATGCAAGTATACGGATAAAGATGTATATATAAAATATTCAATAATGGTAAAGTCACACTTATCAATGCAAGTATACGATAAATATGGACATAATAAATATTCAATAATTGTAAAGTCACACTTATCAACGCAAGTATACATATCGCAATATGGACGTAATAAATATTCAATAATTGTAAAGTCACACTTATCAACGCAAGTATACATATTGCTCAAGTAATATATGGCTCTAATGGAGTCCTAGATATCGGTCCCACAGAGAGTAAGATTGGAACTATGAACTAAGATTTTAGAAAAGCAATACTTTAATCACAACAATGAAGTTCAATTTGCTTATCTGTCACTAATAGGAAATTGAAAAAAAATATTTAATTTTAATAACTATTAAATAACTAATTATACTAAGGAAGATTCAAATGTCATATTCAATATATAAGAAAGCATCCTTCTCCTTGTCGAGAAATTATAGTTAATGGATAAAATGAATTAGTTCAAATTATATTGTTCCAAATAGGAGCATACCTATTCTTTACCATTTGATCCATGCATAAAGAACATCGACTAATCCTACGCTTGTTTACTGAATCTGCGGCTAGGCTGAGAGAATACCTGCTCTCACTTTGGAGCTCCCATGTTCTCCTGACCTGAGGGCTAACATCTACACATCAGCACCCAAATGATAGGGAATTAGGGATTTAGTCTGTCACTCTAAAATCTCCAATTCTATGCACCCAAACGATAGGACCGAATTGGGGATTTTAGTCTGTCACTCTAAAATCTCCAATTCTACGTCTACCGGCTCTCACTTCAGAGCTCCCACGTTCCCCTTGCTTGAGGGCTAACATCTACACTTCAACAGAAACGATAGGACTAAATTGACCCAACCGATAGGACCGAATTGAGGATTTTAGTCTGTCACTCTAAAATCTCCAATTCTATGCCCTGATCCCACGTTCCCCTCACATGAGGGCTAACATTTACACTTCAGCACCCAAATGATAGGACCAAATTGCGTTCCCCTCCCCTGAGGGCTAACATCTACACTTCAGTACCCAAACGATAGGACCAAATTGGAAGATTTTAGTTGCCTGAGGGCTAACATCTACACTTCAACACCCAAATGATAGGACCAAATTGAGGATTTTAGCTTTCCACTCTAAAATCTCCAATTCTACGCTCGATAATTTTTATTTCCCTATTTATTTGCACCAAATTGGGGATTTTAGTCTGTCACTCTAAAATCTCCAATTCTACGCTCGATAATTTTTTTTCCATATTTATTTGCACCCAACTTTTCACTCTAAAATCTCCAATTCTACGCCCGATAATTTTATTTCCCTATTTATTTGCACCCAACTTTCCTCTAAAATCTCCAATTCTACGCCTGATAATTTTATTTCCCTATTTATTTGCACCCAACTTCTAATCTAAAATCTCCAATTCTACGCCCGATAATATTATTTCCCTATTTATTTGCACCCAACTTCCGAGGGCTTTGTAAAATCTCCAATTCTACGCCCGATAATATTATTTCCCTATTTATTTGCACCCAACTTCCAAAGGCTTTGACCTCCCTAAATCTTGGATGTAATATTCACTTTAGTTGTAAAACTCAACACNGGCTCTCCATCTAAGACTGGCCGTGAATTTATATATGCTTAAAAATATAAGTATTTAATACTGCTACTAAAATATTTAATCCTTTAGCAACTATACCAAAACTTAATAACAGTTATAGATTCGATAAATATGGACATAATAAATATTCAATAATTTTAAAGTCACACTTATCAACGCAAGTATATGTATTGCTCAAGTAATATAGGGCTCTAATGGAGTCCTAGATATCAATCCCAGAGGGAGTAAGATTGGAACTATGAACTAAGATTTTAGAAAAGCAATACTTTAATCACAACAATGAAGTTCAATTTACTTATCTGTCACTAATAGGCAATTGAAAAAAAATATTTAATTTTAATAACTATTAAATAACTAATTATACCAAGGAAGGTTCAAATGTCATATTCAATATATAAGAAAGCATCCTTCTCCTTTTCGAGAAATTATAGTGAATGGATAAAATGAATTAGTTCAAATTATATTGTTCCAAACAGGAGCTTACCTATTCTTTACCATTTGATCCATGCATAAAGAACATTGACTAATCCTACGCTTGTTTACTGAATCTGCGGCTAGGCTGAGAGAATACCGGCTCTCACTTTAGAGCTCCCATGTTCTCTTGGCCTGAGGGCTAACATCTACACTTCAGCACCTAAACGATCGGCCCACGTTCCCCTCACATGAGGGCTAACATTTACACTTCAGCACCCAAATGATAGGACCAAATTGCGTTCCCCTCCCCTGAGGGCTAACATCTACACTTCAGTACCCAAACGATAGGACCAAATTGGAAGATTTTAGTTGCCTGAGGGCTAACATCTACACTTCAACACCCAAATGATAGGACCAAATTGAGGATTTTAGCTTTCCACTCTAAAATCTCCAATTCTACGCTCGATAATTTTTATTTCCCTATTTATTTGCACCAAATTGGGGATTTTAGTCTGTCACTCTAAAATCTCCAATTCTACGCTCGATAATTTTTTTTCCATATTTATTTGCACCCAACTTTTCACTCTAAAATCTCCAATTCTACGCCCGATAATTTTATTTCCCTATTTATTTGCACCCAACTTTCCTCTAAAATCTCCAATTCTACGCCCGATAATATTATTTCCCTATTTATTTGCACCCAACTTCAAAGGCTTTGACCTCTCTAAATCTTGGATGTAATCTTCACTTTAATTGTAAAACTCAACACATTTTAACAGATCAATTGGCCAGATTGAAAGTAAATTATGATCGAAGTGAAAAGATCATCACAATTTCTTAAATATTTTCATGGCTCCACCAATTCAAATCATCATTTCACAAATCCCAAGTCAAGGAGAAAGACAGAGAAAACTACTCAGATCTTGTGTGGAAAACATAAAAAAACTCGGAATTANGCTCCACCAATTCAAATCATCATTTCACAAATCCCAAGTCAAGGAGAAAGACAGAGAAAACTACTCAGATCTCGTGTGGAAAAGATAAAAAAACTCGGAATTAATATATAAAATCAAAGTCATACAAACTACATCTATAAATAAACTTATCAATTTGAATCTCTTCCTTTCTTTGNTATAAAATCAAAGTCATACAAACTACATCAATAAATAAACTTATCTCTAATTTCTCCCCAAGAAAACTCCTCCAAGTTCCTTTGAATCTCTTCCTTTCTTTGCAGCACACAGAATTCCTCTCTGAAGCAGCAAGGAGGAAGAAATATCTCACTTTCCCTCCACTCTTACAATCTCTCAAAGAATTCCTCACAATTTTGACACTCTAGCAAACACTAATGGAACCTTTCTAACCTCCAGGAACTCTAGAGTCTTCTGGCTCCCCCTCAATTTTTTGACAAAATCTTCTTTTAAGTTATGAATGAGTTTTCTCAAGAGTTGCCTAAGCATCCCTTCAAAATTTGTCTTTATCCACAGCCTGATTGGTCATAACCGCCAAGCTCGCCATCGGCGGCCTCATGGGCGCTGTCAGCGGACCTTCTTAATGAATTAATTTTGGAGTCTCAGAAAATCTCGCCATTGGCGGGGTCAATGGCACCGTCGGCGCCCTAGTTCAATTCTTCACATTTTGGCCCTTTTCTCTCCAAATTCGCTCCTTTTTGCATCTTTTCCTCCAATGACCCTATTTCATCATTCTTGTAATAAAACATCNACTCTAGCAAACACTAATGGAACCTTTCTAACCTCCAGGAACTCTAGAGTCTTCTGGCTCCCCCTCAATTTTCTGCCAAAATGTTCTTTTAAAGTTATGAATAAGTTTTCCCAAGAGTTGTCTAAGCATCCCTTCAAAATTTGTCCTTATCCACAGCCTGATTGGTCATAACCGCCAAACTCGCCATCGGCGGCCTCATGGGCGCTGTCAGCGGACCTTCTTAATGAATTAATTTTGGAGTCTCGGAAAATCTCGCCATTGGTGGGGTCGATGGCGCTGTCGGCGCCCTAGTTCAATTCTTCACATTTTGGCCCTTTTCTCTCCAAATTCGCTCCTTTTTGCATCTTTTCCTCCAATGACCCTATTTCATCATTCTTGCAATAAACATCAAAAATATCTTTCTTTAAAGTGCAATATCATCAAAAATAGTATAAAATAGGTATGGNTAGAGTTCCCTCTTCTCCCTCCACCTGAGGGCTAACATCTTGTATCAAAACCTAAAACTATAAATTAAATTAAGGGCTTTATCCTGTCACTCTAAAGTCCTCTAGTTCTACACCCTTAAAAATTTTATTTCCCTATTTATTTGCACTCATCCCCATGAACTACATTCTCATCCATGAAATCAATATGTGATTCTAACCAATTTTTGACTGAGATAATATAATCTCGGATCTTACATGTTCTCATATGTGATTCTAACCATTTGTTGACTGAGACAATACCATCTCGGATCTTACATGTTCTCATAATGGTATTAACATCTTAATTGGTCAAATCAAGAAGTAAATGAAGTGCAAGGTTTCAAATCATCACAACTTCTTCCAAAAATGAAGTCTAATACTTCACACAACTTCCTTTCAACACTTAATCATTTATCATTTTAAGGAAAAAAATAATTAATACTACTCAGAATCCATGAAGAAAACACAACCACATATGAGTTTAAAATTAGAAATCATGCACACAAACAAGAAATCTGAAATAAAACCAAGTGAAGTCACAAAGATAAACACTTATCTCATATCCTCTCCACCAAATGACTTGAAGCTCATTTGAATTCTCTTTATTCACTTATAATACAAACTAACACTCAAAATTAAAAAAAAAGTGACCAGCGACTGCGGCGGCAATGGGCGGTGGCAGCGACGACTTAGATGGATGATGGTTGTAAATTTGATGGATGGTTTGCCTCCTCTCTTGGAAAATCTAAGTCTTTCATATAAAAATCCAAGGGGTGCCTAGTTGTCTCTTCAAAAATGTGTCTCCATTCAATGAATCTTCTAGAAGTTGCCTCCTCAAAAGTCAATTGAATGAATTTTCGTGTTCATGGGCTTATTCTCACATTTTTACTAAGGATTGCTTCAAACACCTCTTTGAAAAACTGTTAAAATTAAATATTTCATCTCATAACTACTTCTGGCGCTTAAGCGCAGGGTTCCTGGAACTTAGGCTCGGCTCTCTGGTGCATAGGCGCGAATCCTGGGCGCATAGGTGCCTCCGTTCATTTTTCTACCATTCTTCATTTTTCCAAATTTGACCCTTTTCACTTCTTTTAGCATTTTTCATCCATTTGATTGTACCTGAATGAAAAACACACAAATACCTTTCATTAAAGTGCAATATCTCAAAAATAGATATAAGAATATCTATAAAAACACTAGATAATTTAGGTGTATCAGCTACTAAGAAACTACTAAAATGGACTCCTAATTTTGATACCACTAAGGAGCCACAAATTTTTCCTATTTGGTTTAGGTTTCCTGGTTTACCCCTTAATTTTTTCAATCATAAAGTTCTCTTTAATATCGGCCTTATTATAGGAAGACTTTTGAAACTGGATGTCCCCACCTTCAACTTCTCCAGGCCTTTTGTGGCTAGNATAAAGTTGTTCATCAGGGAAACTGTCTGTAATTTCATTGTCGGTGTCAGATAATTCATGATTTCTAATCTTAACAAATGATCAATAGATTGATTATCAGTTCCCTTTCTATCAATAACCACAAGATCAAATTTACAAATGATCAATAATTTGATTATCAGTTCCCTTTCTATCAATAACCACAAAATCAAATTCTTTCAAAAGTATCCATCTAATCAACCTTGGTTTGGCATCCTTCTTTTGCATCAGATATTTAATAGTAAAAAAGTATCCATCTAATCAACCTTGGTTTGGCATCCTTCTTTTGCATTAGATATTTAATAGCTGAGTGATCAATGTGCACAACACATTTAACTCCAATTAAGTATGATCTAAATTGGTCCAAAGTATACACAATGACCAGTAACTCTTCTTCAGCAACAGTATAGTTACTTTGTGCATCATTTAGAGTTTTACTAGCGTAGTATATAACTTTAAAAATCTTTTCATACCTTTATCCAAGAACAGCTCCAATAGCATAATCACTAGCATCACACATTAGTTCGAATGGTTTCTCCCAGTTAGGTGAAACTATAATAGGGGTTGTGATTAATTTTTCCTTTAATAACTCAAAGGCATTTAAACAGCTTTCAGTAAATTCAAATTTCTTGTCCTTTTCTAAAAGTTAGCATAGAGGTTTGGTAATTTTTGAAAAATCTTTAATAAAATACCTGTAAAATCCAACATGTCCAAGAAAACTCCTAACATCTCTTACATTAGTAGGAGGCGTTAGTTTAGATATAACTTGAATTTTTGCAGGGTTTGCTTCCATTCATCTTCCAAAATTTTCTGCCCTAATACAATTCTTCCTGCAACCATAAATTGACATTTCTCCCAATTCAGAACAAAATTAGTTCTTTCGCATAACACTAAAACTTTTTCAAGATAATTTAAGCATGCATCAAATGATGTACTAAATACAGAGAAATCATCCATAAAAACTTTCAATCCATCATCAATTAACTTACTAAATATAAACATCAAACATCTCTGGAATGTTGTAATTCCAATCCATCATCAATTAACTTACTAAATATAGACATCATACATCTCTGAAATGTTGCAAAATTAACTTACTAAATATGGACATCATACATCTTTGGAATGTTGCAGGTGCATTACATAATTAGGCATTCTTCGAAAAGCAAAAGTTCCAAAAGGACTAGTAAATGTTGTCTTTTCTTGATCCTCAGGAACAATTCTTCAAAAAGCAAAAGTTCCAAAAGGACTAGTAAATGTTGTCTTTTCTTGATCCTCAGGAGTAATATAAATATGGACATCATACATCTCTGGAATGTTGCAGGTGCATTACATAATCCGAAAGACATTTCGAAAAGCAAAAGTTCCAAAAGAACTAGTAAATGTTGTCTTTTCTTGATCCTCAGGAGCAATATATTCCAAAAGGACTAGTAAATGTTGTCTTTTCTTGATCCTTAGGAGCAATAGGAATTTGATCGTAACCAAAAGGACTAGTAAATATTGTCTTTTCTTGATCCTCAGGAGCAATAGGAATTTGATGGTAATCAAAAGGACTAGTAAATGTTGTCTTTTCTTGATCCTCAGGAGCAATAGGAATTTGATGGTAACTAAAGGACTAGTAAATGTTGTCTTTTCTTGATCCTCAGGAGCAATAGAAATTTGATGGTAACTGGTCTAGTAAATGTTGTCTTTTCTTGATCCTCAGGAGCAATAAAAATTTGATGGTAACCGGTATACCCATCTAAAAAACAAAAATATTTGTGCCCAGCAAGTCTATCTACTATTTGTTCTAAAGAGGGTAAAGGGAAGTGATCTTTCCTAGTGGCAGTGTTTAATTTTCTATATTCAATACAGAAACGCCACCCACTAACTTGTATGATAGGTATTAATTCATTATTTTCTTTTGTTTCAACGGTCACTCCTCCTTTATTAGAAACAAAATGAATTGAACTTACCCATGCACTATCTGAAATATGATATATAATTCCAATGTCTAACCATTTCAAAATTTTCTTCTTAACTACTTCTTTCATCATTAGATTTAATCTCATTTGTGGAACAACTCTAGGTTTATATTGTTCATCTAATATAATTCTGTGCATACAGATTGAAGGACTGATTCCCTTAATATCAGCTAAGGACCAATCAAAAGCTTTTTTATATCTTTTCAATGTATCTAATAGTCTTTTCTCTTACAAATCATTTAATTCTGAAGATATAATAACAAGTAATGTAGATGAGTCTCCAAAAAATACATACTTCAAGTGACTATGCAATATTTTCAACTCAATTTCAGGTGATTTTATAATTGACGGAAATAGAATGTTATCAGCATTTTCTGTAATATCCAACATCTCAAATCTTTACTTTCTTCATTTTCTAATTTGTCCAAAATAACTTCATCACTCTCTTCAAATTATTCTTTCTCTTCAAAANTAACACACCTAAATTTGGTATTTTCTCAACCTCAACACATTAATTCAGCGTCGCAATCCAAGCCACAACACTTGAAAAGCTAAAAATAAAACATCCTATGCTTAGTCTCAACTATACAGATATCTAAAAGCATAATTCTAAAGCAAAGTAAATGCAAATTTCAAATCAAATTACATAGATAGACAGACAGGTAGTAATATAATTCTATTATTCATCATGTTCAGCATTGTTCTCCTCTGAGATCACCCATTGATTGCACATGAACGAAGAGGTTGTAGAAGGGTCGGAATAAAAATTCTTTAGTAGAATCCTCTTCTATCAATTTTATCCTCCTCATCAATCAATCAAACTATCTTCTAAATGTCCAGAGTGATCAAAATGTTCTTTAATCCTCCAGTCTAGATGGTCGAATAAATCAGAGATATTATTAATTGCATTCATGACATTTTGTACCTCCTTCTCCAATTTCTTGATTCTGAGCAGGATCACCAGAGTCTTATCAGGAATTAAGGGTTGAACTAGCAGTCAATTCTGAGATGATTGATCTACTATAATGGTCATGTCAGTTTCATCCTCAATAGTTGGGAATCTCTCAGTTGGGTCCAAAGGCTTCCAAGGTAGAAGTTTCTTTTCCTAATTTTCATAGGACACTTGGAACTGACTGCAATGTGAGAAAATTGTGGAAGGGTGTCTAAGCCCATAGGTTGATCCATGAACTTATCAGACCCAAAACTAACTTCACAATTATTGATCCAATATCGATCTGCAGTCCCCTTTGGATGTAGTAATTCAAAATAACACTTTCCTTAGAAACTTTACTGGTCTTCATTGTCGGTAACAATTTTGCAGAAATGAAAAAGTGCTAGTGTTTTGAAATGGGATTTAGGAGTGTTGCAAAAAACTAACATACCCGTTCTCTCACATTTCCCAGTCGTCAGTTTCGTCTGTTAAATATTGGTAAATTTCGTTCATCTGGTTTCTTGTTGGGACAAAATTGGAATAATGGTAGACAGGAACGTTCTCGATCATGTATAATTCATTGATCAGTGCAGGAGTGAATATGATCCATCTACCTCGGACATAAACAACTCCCTGGTTGATTCCATGTAATTTTGCATAAAATTCCTTACCACAGGAACAACCACGGCGGAGGTAGTGTAGCACAGCACTTCCGATCTCCGCCGCACTATCGTCTCTTCAATTGCTGTAGAGGGATTATTCAATCTACGATTTACAAATCCTTGTTCCTTGATCAATCTTTTCTTCGTCAGTACCTTGTTGAAGATTCGCTGCGCTTCCGCACTAATAAACTTTCGCCGATTGAAAACTTACATTCTGGGATTATTAGGGGAATTGGACGCCATAGGAATGAAATTGGTGGAGTCTCACTTTGTTTTTGGGGGAAAATATGAACTAGGAATTGAATTTGGGAGTTTAAAAGGGTAACTCCTGCCCAAAAAACGCCAAAAATTGCCATTTAAACTCCAGAAACCGCCATCTCGCCAGTCTCGCCGTCGGCGTGCCTCTGTATTTATTTTGCGTGGACTCTCGGGAAAAACCCACCTTCAGCGGCGTCGAGGGCGCCATTGGCGGCATCGAGGGCGCCATCGGCGCCCAAGGAAAAAATTGCATAGTTTAGCTCTAGTCTGAATGCGTTCTGATTTATCTATGGATCCAATTTGTATGATAATTTAAGTGTAAATAAGAGTAGTAGAGCACAATACTACCATAAACTAACAATAATTTCAAATAAAAACTACTATAATTACAATAAAGGTAAGGATATCTATGGGTTGCCTCCCATAAAGCGCTTGGCTTAACGTCGTCAGCCCGACCTATTCAGGTTGATTGATCATTAAGACCTCTTTAAAATTTAGTCTTTTAACCTCAAAATACGATTTTAATCTGTGTCCATTTATTTTAAATCTATTTCCAGTTTTCTGATCTTCACTTTCAATATCTCCGTAAATATAAACTTGGGTCACAGTAAAGGGTCCTAACCAACGAGGCTTCAATTTCCCAGAGAATAATTTCAGCCCAGTGTTCTAAAGTAAAACTTCTTATCCTGGTTTAAAGTTCTTCTGGTTAATCTTCCGAGCATGCCATAACTTTAATTTCTCCTTATAAATTCTGTCATTATCATAAGATTGATTTCTTAATTCTTCCAATTCATTTAATGGTAACAATCTCTTCTGACTGGCATCTTTCAAATTATAACTGAATTCCTTAATCGCTCAATATGCTTTATGCTCCAATTCTACTGGTAAGTGACAAGCCTTTCCAAAAACCAGTCTGTAAGGAGTCATTCCAATAGGAGTTTTATAAGCAATCCTGTAAGCCCATAATGCGGTATCCAATCTAGTGGACCAATCTACTCTACTAGGGTTTACAGTCTTTTCAAGTATTTGTTTAATCTCTCTATTAGAATTTTCAGCTAATCCAAATTTTAAGAATTTTAGAAGCATTTTTATCAATCCCAAAATAGCTTCCAAATTTAGAATCATGACATTTCTGAATGATTAGCTAAGTTTATTCATAAGGTACACATCTTCGCATAATTAGATCCTTACATTGTTTCTATAAATAAGGCTCATCCCAAAAATATGCTTTCGCATCATGAATGAATTTCCTTTGTTGTTGCAATGTCAGCATAGGTGGCAAAATATCACTTACAATAAAGTTAACAATATCAGCATACCATGATTTTTTCCACTCATTAATATTATAAAGTTGTTCATCAGGGAAACTGTCTGTAATTTCATNGATATTCAATATATAAGAAAGCAACCTTCTCCTTGTTAAGAAATTATAGTGAATGGATAAAATGAATTAGTTCAAATTATATTGTGCCAAATAGGAGCATACCTATTCTTTACCCTTTGGTCCAGGCATAAAGAACATTGACTAATCCTACGCTTGTTTACTGAATCTGCGGCTAGGCTGGCAGGATATCGGCTCTCACTTCGGAGCTCCTAAGTTTTCCTCGCCTGAGGGCTAACATCTACACTTCAGCACCCAAATGATAGGACTGAATTGGGAATTTTAGTCCGTCACTCTAAAATCTCCAATTCTACACCCGATAATATTATTTCCCTATTTTCTTGCACCCAACTTCCAAGGGCTTTGACGCCCTGAATCTTGGATGTAATATTCACTTTAGTTGTAAAACTCAACATATTTTAACAAATCAAATATCTCCAATTCTACTCCCGATAATTTTATTTCCTTATTTATTTGCACCCAACTTCCAAGGGCTTTGACCTCCATGAATCTTGGATGTAATCTTCACTTTAGTTGTAAAACTCAACATATTTTAATAAATCAATTGAAGAGATTGAAAGTAAATTAAGATAGAAGTGAAAAGATCATCACAATTTCTTAAACATTTTCATGGCTCCACCAATTCAAATCACCATTTCACAAATCTTAAGACAAGCAGAAAGACAGAGAAAACTACTCAGATCTCAGTGGGAAAACACAACAAAACTCGGAATTGATATATAAAATCAAAGTCATACAATCTACAATAATAAATAAACTTATCTCTATTTTCTCCCCAAGAAAAGTCCTTGAAGTTCCTCTAAATCTCTTCTTCTCTTTACAACACAAAGAATTCCTCTTCAAAGAAGTAATGAGGAAGAAATCTCTCACTTTCCCTCCACTCTTACAATCTCTCAAAGAATTCTTCTCAATTTTTACACTCTAGCACACACTAATAGAACCTTTGTAACCTCCAGGAACTCTAGAGTCTTCTGGCTCCCCCTCAATTTTTGGCCAAAATATTCTTTTAAAGTTGTGGATGAGTTTTCCCAAGAGTTGCCTAAGCATCCCTTCAAAATTTGTCCTTATCCACAGCCTGATGGTCATAACCCCCAAGCTCGCCATCGGCGGCCTCAAGGGCGCTGTCAGCAGACCTTCTTAATGAATTAATTATGGAGTCTCGGGAAAATCTCGTCGTTGGCAGGTTTGATTGTGTCATCGGCGCCCTAGTTTGATTCTCCACATTTTTGCCTTTTTTGCTCCAAATTTGCTCCTTTTTGCATCTATTTTCTCCAATGACCCTATTTCATCATTCCTGCAAAAAAATACCAAAAATAACTTTATTTAAAGTGTAATATCATAAAAATTATTATAAAATAGGTATGAAAATCTCAACATATTTTCCTCTGGTCAAAGACTAATAAAGGGAGAGTCAGATCTAGATCCCAACCCTCTGTCCATGATTAATTTAATTTGCTAGAATTTTAGGGGAATTGCTCATCCCCTCTCTATCAAAAGTCTCTTACATCTTACTAGAAAACCCAAACTTTGGTGCCTTGCTATTTTAGAACCTATAGTTCACAGACATTCCCAAAAACTTATTAATAGGTTCCCTGGCTTTTCTCATTTTGCAAAAATTAATAGCAAAATTTGGATTTTCTAAAGAAAGGAGATCAAATGGTCTATTTTGATTAACTACCCGCAATTTGTTCACCTCACTTTCCAAATGAATGACAGTTTTGGGTATGCAACTTTTGTCAGTGTTGGATGTAGCAAGGCTACTAGAAGTGAGCACTGGTCAACTTTACATTCCATCGATGCTGCAATATCTTCTTATTGGCTAGTGGGAGGGGGTTTACTTCAGCCGAGATGGCTAGTGGTAGGTCTCCTAATCTTTCTAAGCTCACTACTTTCTGTGACAACATTCAGCTAGCTGGTCTATTTTATCTAGATTACGAAGGACCTGACTTCACATGGAAGAGTGGACACATTTGGGAGTGACTTGATAGATTCTTGGTAAATGACCTCTAGTATAAACATTACTTGTACACTTCTTTGATCCATTTGAGCCTTGATGGTTCTGATCATAGACCCTTTCTAGTTACCATTGCTGCCCCCCCCCCNTAAATTTATCCACTTTTACTAACACATTTTCTATAACTCCCTTAGGATATGTAACTGAATGATCCGCTAACTAAAGAGTTAAAGATGTAGGTGAGACTTCTCCTAATCCCAATCGTTTGAAAATTGATATAGGTATATGATTAATGCTGGCTCCCAAATCACATAAAGCTCTGCCATAGAATTTTTCACCGATCGCACACGGCATAGTGAAACTACCAGGATCTCTTAATTTTTCAGGAAGCTTTTTCTGAATAATTGCACTACACTCTTTGCTAAGTGCAACAATTTTGTTATCCATGAATTCTTTTTTCTTGTTCAAAATATCTTTCATAAATTTCACATAATTAGGCATTTGCTTTAAAGCTTCTACGAAGAGAATATTTACCGTCAACTTCTTAAGAATTTCTTAAAATTTTGACGATTGTTTAGAGCTTCTACGAAGGGAATATTTACCGTTAACTTCTTAAGAATTTCTAAAAACTTGGAGAATTATTTATTTATTTAAGCTTCTACGAAGGGAATATTCACCGTTAACTTCTTAATAATTTCTAAAAATTTTGAAAATTGTTTATTCTCTTTATTTTGCTTCAATCTTTGAGGAAACAGTGGTGGAGGTTTCTCCACAGTAATTTTCATTGGTGTAAGTGGATATTCTAAATCTACGTACTCATGATCCTTTTCTTTTTCGGTATCCACTTTATCTTTTTCAGTTTCCGTTTCTTTTTGTGCCCATGTCTCCAATTCTTTTCCACTTTGTAATTGTATCGCTTTTATCTGTTCTTTTTTTATCTTTAGGATTTGGTTCCACAATACTCGAAAAAGTTCCTAATGTTCAGTTACTAAGCGCAGTAGCGTTTTGCCCCAATTGGTTTTCAATATTCTTAATAATAGTTCCTTGATTTTGTAATTGATTTCCTTGAATTTCTAATGGATTTCCTTGATTCTGCAATTATTTACCCATGTTTAATATCAGCTCTTCCATAGACAACTTCTTCTCCTTACTTTGAGTGTTACTATTAAATCCTAGAGGATAAGAAGGTTTATAGTTAACATTTCCTTGGTTGGATGAATTTCTTAATGGGTTCTCTGGGTTGTTTGCCCATTATTGATTTGTAAAAGAATGGTTATTCCAATTAAAATTTGGATGATTTTTTCAATCTAGGTTATAATAGTTCGAGTAAGGGTTGTTCGGTCAATTAATAGCATTTAAAGTCTCATATGAAGGTTGAACATCCACAAATTGCCCAGATGAATTCTCTTCCATCATAGGGGGTGTTGGAGAATAATTCATCCCATAATGATCTAATTTCTTTGATATTGCAGCAATCTGCGAAGCTAACATAGATATCGCATCAGAATCATGGATACTAGCTACTCTTTTAGAATTTACCCTTCTAGAGGTCCATTGAAAATTGTTGGTAGCCATCTCTTCTATTAACAAATAAGCCTCATCAAAAGATTTTGACATTAACGAACTACCAGTCACAGCATCTATAATCGATCTAAGTGATCCCACTAATCCATTATAAAAAGTTTGAACTATCAACCAATATGGTAATGAATGATGAGGGAATTTCCTAAGAAGATCTTTAAATCTCTCCCAAGCTTTGTATATTGACTCTCCATCAAGTTATCATCCAATCTGGTAACGAATGATGAGGGCATTTCCTAAGAAGATCTTTAAATCTCTCCTAACCTTCGTATATTGACTCTCCATCAATTGGGCATTTCCTAAGAAGATATTTAAATCTCTCCCAAGCTTCGTATATTGACTCTCCATCAATTTGATAGAATGTCATTTCTAAGTTTAGCAGTTTTGGATGGAGGAAAATATTTGGATAGAAATTTCAGTGAAAGTTCTCCCCAAATGTTATGTCATTTCTAAGTTTAGTAGTTTTAGATGGAGGGAAATATTTGGATAGAAATTTCTATCTAAGAAGATCTTTAAATCTCTTTCAAGCTTCATATATTGACTCTCCATCAATCTGACAAAATGATGTTATATCATTTCTAAGTTTAGTAGTTTTGGATGGAGGGAAATATTTGGATAGAAATTTCTGTGAAAGCTCTCC
>JXCR01107529.1:10108-46138 GCA_002079205.1 Phalaenopsis hybrid cultivar | reverse complement strand
TCATTTCTAAGTTTAGTAGTTTTGGATGGAGGGAAATATTTGGATTGAAATTTCTGTGAAAGTTCTCCCCAAGTTCTAATAGATCCCGGTGCTAACGAATTTAACCACATCTTAGCCTTATCCCTCAGTGAAAAAGAAAAAAAGTAAGTCTAACAACATCGTTTAAGAATCTGTCATATTTAAAGGTAGCACACAGTTTAAAAAAAATAGTGAGGTGTAAATTAGGATCTTCTTATGATGTGCCTCCGAATTGATTGTTTTGTAGCATTTGGATAATAACAGGTTTAAGCTCAAATGAATTAGCAGCTACATTAGGATTTTGGATAGATAAGTGAATTTCATCTGTTGTAGGATTCACATAATCTCGTAGGGGTCTAGGTTGGTGTTCATTATCTATTCCTTGATTGTTCATGTTATTATTCATTGTATTAGAATTTCTAGGTTTTCTTCCCAATCTTCTAATCTTTCTAACAGTGCATTCTAATTCTGAATCGTAGGGTATAAGATTTTTAGGTCCAAATTTACGCATACAATTTGAATTCAATACACAGTAAAAAAGGTAACTAAATATAAAAATAAGTTGCAATTCAAGTACAAATTTTCTAATAATCGTAACTTCTCTGTTGCTCTAATTGCGATTTTCGTTTACTCACTCCCGAGCAACGGTGCCAAAAACTTGACCGGACGTTATATATGCTTAAAAATATAAGTATTTAATATTGCTGTTAAAAAATTTAATCCCTCAGCAACTGTACCAAAACTTAATAACAGTTATAGATTCTGCTGCTAAAAGATTTAATTCCTCAGCAACTGCACCAAAAACTTAATAACAATTATAGATTCGATAAAGATGTATATATAAAATATTCAATAATGGTAAAGTCACACTTATCAATGCAAGTATACGATAAATATGGACATAATAAATATTCAATAATTGTAAAGTCACACTTATCAACGCAAGTATACATATCGCAATATGGACGTAATAAATATTCAATAATTGTAAAGTCACACTTATCAACGCAAGTATACGTATGGCTCAAGTAATATAGGGCTCTAATGGAGTCCAAGATATCAATCCAACAGGGAGAAAGATTAGAACTACGAACTAAGATTTTAGAAAAGCAATACTTTAAACACAACAACGAAGTTCAATTTACTTAACTATCACTAATAGGCAATTGAAATAAATATGNTTTGAATGCAGAAATTCAGAATAGCTCTATCTCTAGTTACCTCACTATGGTGATAAGTCGGTAATAGAGTAGTGGAAATAAAATAGTGTCACGCCTTCAAGGTGGCATTCAACATGGAAGCAGAAAAATTTACCCTTTCTCGTTATTTAATATTCCACGTTGCTTTCCCATCAGTTNTTTGAATGCAGAAATTCAGAATAGCTCTATCTCTAGTTACCTCACTATGGTGATAAGTCGTTAATAGAGTAGTGGAAATAAAATAGTGTCACGCCTTAGAGGTTGCATTCAACATGGAAGCAGAAAAATGTACCCTTTCTCATTATTTAATATTTCACGTTCCTTTCCCATAGGTTAGAAAGTTGATTACATCATTCAGGGGGCCTTCCATCATACTAAAGGATTCATAGTGGCAGCTATAAGAGTCTGGGACTTCGTTAAAGGTGTTGATGCGGGCGGCATTAAATTTAACAGAAAATCTCCGCACTTGAACAATTCCATCTTCAGAATAGATTACGTTTCCATAGAATTCCTTTACAACATTTGCATCAGCTTTGTTGGTGGTGTAAAAAAAGTTTTCCCATCTCTGCTCGGCAATAACTCGTTCAATCTCTCCGACNTCCATCATACTAAAGGATTCATAGTGGTAGCTATAAGAGTCTGGGACTTCGTAAAAGGTGTTGATGCGGGCGACATTAAATTTAACAGGAAATCCCCGCACTTGAACAATTCCATCTTCAAAATTGATTACGTTTGCATAGAATTCCTTTACAACATTTGCATCAGCTTTGTTGGTGGCGTAAAAAAAGTTTTCCCATCTCCGCTCGGCAATAACTCGTTCAATCTCTCCGATTGGGCTCTCAAAAACTCGATCTTGTATGCACTTCTTTCCTTTAAATACTGAAGTAAATCATGTTTGAGCCATCGCATTGACGAAGCAATACTCANCGATCTTGTATGCACTTCTTTCCTTTAAATACTGAAGTAAATCATGTTTGAGCCATCGCATTGACGAAGCAAGACTCATCGAACTCAACCCATCTCTTTTGTCGTGGAGCCATTTCAATCTAATCAAATTATAGAAAAATTCCAAAATATACTTCAAATATGCACATAATGACTTCCAAAAGTAATTCTAAGAGTTCAAAACTAAGTTTCATGAATTTCTTCCCAATATTTCGTTCACATTCTCAAAATTTTTGGATCTCCTCAATGTGGAAGAAATTCATGGTGAAAATCAAATATTTTTAACTTTGAGTGAAGCTCTTACATAGAGATGACCAAATTCTGTGTCAAAAAGCCTTGAAATCACCTCCCAATCCAAGATCTCTCAAGCTCANTTTGGATCTCCTCAATGTGGAAGAAATTCATGGTGAAAATCAAATATTTTTAACTTTGAGTGAAGCTCTTACATAGAGATGACCAAATTCTGTGTCAAAAAGCCTTGAAATCACCTCCCAATCCAAGATCTCTCAAGCCCTAGGTCAAAAATTGTATTTTTAGGAGGAAGGGGATGATGAATAATGGCGGTTGACCAGTCAAAATCATCGTTAAAGGTGTTTCTTCGCTAGCTCACCGTCGATGGGGTCGATGGCGCCGTCGGTGCGCTCAACTAAAATTTAATCAGAACTCTCTATAAAAAATCCGCCGTCGACGGGGTCGAGGGAGCCGTCGGCGTGGGTTGAGGGCACCGTCGGCGGGCTTTATTATTTTTGGTTCAATTCCTAGATTTTTGCAATTTTGATCAATTTCAAGCCTTAACGACATCCTTTCAATCATTATAAACATAATTTTTTTTGTGATTAAATGATGTACTTTTTACAAATAAGCGNTAGATTTTTGCAATTTTGATCAATTTCAAGCCTTAACGACATCCTTTCAATCATTATAAACATAATTTTTTTGTGATTAAATATGTACTTATTACAAATAAGCTTTCACAACACAAAACATCACATTTATATATAAATTCCAAGGGGTACAATATATGTTACATAAAACACCTAAGTTTGGTATTTTCTCAACCTCAACACATTAATCCAGCGTCGCAATCCAAGCCACATCACTTAAAAAGCTGAAAATAAAACATCATATGCTTAGGCTCAACTATACAGATATCTAAAAGCATAATTCTAAAGCAAAGTAAATGCAAAGTTCAAATCAAATTACATAGATAGACAGACAGGTAGTAATATAATTCTATTATTCATCATGTTCAGCACTGGATTCTCCTCTGAGATCACCCATTGATTGCACATGAACGAAGAGGTTGTAGAAGGGTCGGAATAAAAATTCTTTAGTAGAATCCTCTTCTATCAATTTTATCCTCCTCATCAGCCGTATCAAACTATCTTCTAAATGTCCTGAGTGATCAAAATGTTCTTTAATCCTCCAGTCTAGGTGGTCGAATAAATAAGAGATATTATTAATTGCATTCATGACATTTTGTACCTCCTTCTCCAATTTCTTGATTCTGAGCAGGATCACTAGAGTCTTATCAGGAATTAAGGGTTGAACTAGCAGTGAATTCTAAGATAATTGATCTACTATAATGGTCATGTCATTTTCGTCTTCAAAAGTTGGGAATCTCTCAGTTGGGTCTAAAGGCTTCCAAGGTAGAAGTTTCTTCTCCTAATTTTCATAGGACACTTGGAACTGACTGCAATGTGAGAAAATTGTGGAAGGGTGTCCAAGCCCATAGGTTGATCCATGAACTTATCAGACCCAAAACTGACTTCACAATTATTGATCCAATATCGATCTGCAGTGCCCTTTGGATGTAGTAATTCAAAATAGCACTTTCCTTAGAAACTTTACCGGTCTTCATTGTCGGTAATAATTTTGCAGAAATGAAAAGGTGCTAGTGTTTTGAAATGGGATTTAGGAGTGTTGCAAAAAACTAACATGCCTGTTCTCTCAAATTTCCCAGTCGTCGGTTTTGTCTGTTAAATATTGGTAAATTTTGTTCATCTAGTTTCTTGTTGGGACAAAATTGGAATAATGGTAGACAAGAACGTTCTCGATCATGTATAATTCATTGATCCGTGCAGGAGTGAATATGATCCATCTACCTCGGACACAAACAACTCCCTGGTTGATTCCATGTAAATTTGCATAAAATTCCTTACCACAGGAACAATCACGGCGGAGGTAGTGTAGCACAGCACTTCCCATCTTTGCCGCACTATCGTCTCTTCAATTGCTGTAGAGGGATTATTCAATCTACGATTTACGAATCCTTGTTCCTTGATCAATCTTTTCTTTGTCAATACCTTGTTTAAGATTCGCTGCGCTTCCGCACTAATAAACTTTCGCCGATTGAAAACTTGCATGCTGGGATTATTAGGGGAATTGGATGCCATAGGAATGAAATTGGTGGAGTCTCACTTTGTTTTTGGGGGAAAATATGAACTAGGAATTGAATTTGGGTGTTTAAAAGGGTAACTCCTGCCCAAAAACCGCCAAAAATTGCCATTTAAACTCCAAAAACCGCCATCTCGCCAGTCTCGCCGTCGGCGTGCCTCTGTATTTATTTTGCCTGGACTCTCGGGAAAAACCTACCATCAGCGGTGTTGAGGGCGCCACTGGCGGCATCGAGGGCGCCGTCGGCGCCCAAGGAAAAATTGCATAGTTTAGCTCTGGTCTGAATGCGTTCTTATTTATCTATGGATCCAATTTGTATGATGATTTAAGTGTAAGTAAGAGTAGTAGAGCACAATACTAACATAAACTAACAATAATTTCAAATAAAAGCTACTATAATTACAATAAAGGTAAGGATAACTATGGGTTGCCTCCCATAAGGCGCTTGGCTTAACGTCGTCAGCCCGACCTATTCAGGTTGATTGATCATTAAAACCTCTTTAAAATTTAGTCTTTTAACCTCAAAATACGATTTTAATCTGTGTCCATTTACTTTAAATCTATTTCCAGTTTTCTGATCTTCACTTTCAATAGCTCCGTAAATATAAACTTGGGTCATAGTAAAGGGTCCTAACCAACGAGACTTCAATTTCCCAGAGAATAATTTCAGCCCAGTGTTCTAATGCAAAACTTCTTGTTCTGGTTTAAAGTTCTTCTGGTTAATCTTCTGATCATGCCATAACTTTAATTTCTCCTTATAAATTCTATCATTATCATAAGATTCATTTCTTAAGTCTTCCAATTCATTTAATGGTAACAATCTCTTCTTACTGGCATCTTTCAAATTATAACTGAATTCTTTAATCGCTCAATATGCTTTATGCTCCAATTCTACTGATAAGTGACAAGCCTTTCCAAAAACCAGTCTGTAAGGAGTCATTCCAATAAAAGTTTTATAAGCAATCCTATAAGCCCATAATGCGGTATCTAATCTAGTGGACCAATCTACTCTACTAGGGTTTACAGTCTTTTCAAGTATTTGTTTAATCTCTCTATTAGAATTTTCAGCTAATCCACATTTCAAGAATTTTATAAGAAGTTTTATCAATCCCAAAATATCTTCCAAATTTAGAATCATGACATTTTTGAATGATTAGCTAAGTTTCTTCATAAGGTACACATCTTTGCATAATTAGATCCTTACATTGTTTCTATAAATAAGGCTCATCCCAAAAATATGCTTTCGCATCATGAATGAATTTCCTTTGTTGATGCAATGTCAGCATAGGTGGCAAAATATCACTNTTGCAGTGTCAGCATAGGTGGCAAAATATCACTTACAATATAGTTAACAATATCAGCATACCATGATTTTTTCCACTCATTAATATTATAAAGTTGTTCATCAGGGAAACTGTCTGTAATTTCATTGTCGGTGTCAGATAATTCATGATTTCTAATCTTGACAAATGATCAACAGANAAATTTTTTGTCCTTTCCTAAAAGTTGGCATAGAGGTTTGGTAATTTTTGAAAAATCTTTAATAAAATGCCTATAATATCCTCCTTTTCTAAAAGTTGGCATAGAGGTTTGGTAATTTTTGAAATATCTTTAATAAAACGCCTGTAAAATCCACATGTCCAAGAAAACTCCTAACGTCTCTTACATTAGTAGGAGGTGTTAGTTTAGATATAACTTGAATTTTTGCAGGGTCTGTCGAAGAAAACTTCTAACTTCTCTTACATTAGTAGGAGGTGTTAGTTTAGATATAACTTGAATTTTTGCAGGGTTTGCTTCCATTCATCTTCCAAAATTTTCTGCCTTAATACAATTCCTCCTACAACCATAAATTGACATTTCTCCCAATTCAGAATAAAATTGGTTCTTTCGCATAACACTAAAACTTTTTCAAGATAATTTAAGCATGCATCAAATGATGTACTAAATACAAAGAAATCATCCATAAAAACTTTCAATCCATCATCAATTAACTTACTAAATACAAACATCAAACATCTCTGGAATGTTGTAAGTGCATTACATAATCAGAAAGACATTCTTTGAAAAGCAAAAGTTCCAAAAGAACTAGTAAATGTTGTCTTTTCTTGATCCTCAGGAGCAATATATTCCAAAAGGACTAGTAAATGTTGTCTTTTCTTGATCCTTAGGAGCAATAGGAATTTGATCGTAACAATTTTGATGTAACAAAGGACTAGTAAATGTTGTCTTTTCTTGATCCTCACGAGCAATAGGAATTTGATGGTAACTAGGTATATCCATCTAAAAAACAAAAATATTTGTGCCCAGCAAGTCTATCTACTATTTGATCTAAAGAGGGTAAAGGGAAGTGATCTTTCCTAGTGGCAGTGTTTAATTTTCTATATTCAATACAAAAATGCCACCCAGTAACTTGTATGATAGGTATTAATTCATTATTTTCTTTTGTTTGAACGGTCACTCCTTCTTTATTAGAAACAAAATGAATTGGACTTACCCATGCACTATCTGAAATATGATATATAATTCCAGTGTCTAACCATTTCAAAATTTACTTCTTAACTACTTCTTTCATCATTGAATTTAATCTCGTTTGTGGATCAACTCTCAAAATTGCCTTCTTAACTACTTCTTTCATCATTGGATTTAATCTCCTTTGTGGATCAACTCTTGGCTTCATCTAATATAATTCTGTGCATACAAATTGAAGGACTGATTCCCTTAATATCAGCTAAGGACCAACCAAAAGCTTTTTTATATCTTTTCAATGTATCTAATACTCTTTGCTCTTACAAATCATTTAATTATGAAGATATAATAACAAGTAATGTAGATGAGTCTCCAAAAAATACATACTTCAAGTGACTAGGCAATATTTTCAACTCAAGTTCAGGTGATTTTATAATTGACGGAAATAGAATGTTATCAGCATTTTTTGTAATATCCAACATCTCAAATCTTTACTTTCTTCATTTTCTAATTTTTCCAAAATAACTTCATCACTCAAAATCTTTCTCTTCAAAATGTTCTTTAAAATGTTCGTTCAGTAGATGTTCAATAATTTCCATGCGAAAACATTTATTATCTCTTTCAACAGCAGGGTATTTCATAGATTTCACAATTTTAAAAGTCACTTATTGATCGTCAACTGTCATAGTTAATTCTCCTTTTTGAACATCGATCATAGCTTTTCCAGTAGCTAAAAATGGTCTCCCTAAAATGATAGGTATTTCTTTATCTCCCTCCATATCTAAAGCAATGAAATCCACAGGAAAGATAAATTTATCCACTTTTACTAACACATCTTCTATAACTCCCTTAGGATATGTAACTAAATGATCCGCTAACTAATGAGTTACAGATGTAGGTGAGACTTCTCCTAATCCCAATCATTTGAAAATTGATATAGGTATATGATTAATGTTGGCTCCCAAATCACATAAAGCTCTGCCATAGAATTTTTCACCGATCGTACACGGCATAGTGAAACTACTAGGATCTTTTAAATTTTCAGGAAGCTTTTTCTGAATAATTGCACTACACTCTTTGCTAAGTGCAAAAATTTTGTTATCCATGAATTCTTTTTTCTTGTTCAAAATATCTTTCATAAATTTCACATAACTAGGCATTTGCTTTAAAGCTTCTACGAAGGGAATATTTACTGTCAACTTCTTAAGAATTTCTTAAAATTTTGACAATTGTTTAGTCTATTTGTGTTGCTTCAATCTTTGAGGAAACAGTGGTGGAGGTTTCTCCACAGTAATTTTCATTGGTGTAAGTGGATATTCTAAATCTGGGTACTCATGATCCTTTTTTTTTTCGGTATCCACTTTATCTTTTTCAGTTTCCGTTTCTTTTTATGCCCATGTCTCCAACTCTTTTCCACTTTGTAATTGTATCACTTTTATCTGTTCTTTTTTTATCTTTAGGATTTGGTTCCACAGTACTCGAAAAAGTTCCTAATGTTCAGTTACTAAGCGCAATAGCGTTTTGCCCCAATTGGTTTTCAATATTCTTAATAGTAGTTCCTTGATTTTGTAATTGATTTCCTTGAATTTCTAATGGATTTCCTTGATTCTACAATTATTTTGTTTAATATCAGCTCTTCCATAGACAACTTCTTCTCCTTAATTTGAGTATTACTGTTAAATTCTGTATTCTAAATAGCAGTTCCTTGATTTTGTAATTGATTTCCTTGATTCTGCAATTGTTGACCCATGTTTAATATCAGCTCTTCCATAGACAACTTCTTCTCCTTAATTTGAGTGTTACTGTTAAATCCTAGAGGATAAGAAGGTTTATAGTTAACATTTCCTTGGTTAGATGAATTTCTTAATGGGTTCTCTGGCTTGTTTGCCCATTATTAATTTGTAAAAGAATGGTTATTCCAATTAAAATTTGGATGATTCTTTCAATTTAGGTTATAATAGTTCGAGTAAGGGTTGTTCGGTTGATTAATAGCATTTAAAGTCTCATATGAAGGTTGAACATCCACAAATTGCCCAGATGAATTCTCTTCCATCATAGGAGGTGTTGGAGAATAATTCATCCCATAATGATCTAATTTCTTTGATATTGCAGCAATCTGCGAAGCTAACATAGATATCGCATCAGAATCATAGATACTAGCTACTCTTTTAGAATATACCCTTTTAGAGGTCCATTGAAAATTATTGGTAGCCATCTCTTCTATTAACAAATAAGCCTCATCAAAAGATTTTGACATTAACGAACTACCAGTCACAACATCTATAATCGATCTAAGTGATCCCACTAATCCATTATAGAAAGTTTGAACTATCAACCAATATGGTAATGAATGATGAGGGAATTTCTTAAGAAGATCNTATATATATATATATATATATATATATATATATATATATATATAATTTTCTTAGAAAAAGTTACAAAAGTGTGCAGTAAGGTAACGCAAGTAGGTCTCTCTTTAAAAGAAAAGAAAGAGGAGGAGAGATTTTCTTAGTGAGGAGGGGGCGATCTGCCCCAAGCCCAGCTTGAGCAAGCCAGTTTACAGATTGGTTACCTACTCTGTGGACAAAATTGAACCTCAGGTTGGTGCCTTGGGAGATATGACAAATCTTGATATTCCATTTCAGAATGTACCATAGGTAGTGGGTGATATTTAGAAGTATGTTTATCATAACTTGGGAATCAGACTCAACTAGCAGATTTTGAATTTTGGCTTTTAAGGCAATGAGGGTAGCCCAATAAATAACAATAGCTTCAATTTTTGATACATCTTCAGTAGCAGTGGTGATGAGAAATTAAGGAGGTAGGAACCTTTTGAGTTTCTGAATAGGCCACCAATGACAGCATTATAGTTATAGAAACTCCCATTAGTATTGGCCTTTATCCAACCAATAGTTGGCTTAATCCAATACACAAGGGTATGCACAAAATTAGGCTGAGTTGTAACTAGTCCTAAGGAGATATGGATGTGCGTTCCATAGAACAATTTTCTTCACAAAAGCTAGGAAGTTGGAGGCCACCTTAGAGGGAAAAAGTAGTTGCTCTTCAAACTTGCTCTTATTTCTGACTAACTAGGAGAACCAAGCCACCACGCAAGGTATATCCATGAGACCCAACTGATGGCACTCTTTCCAACGGAGAAGAAATTGCTGTCAGGTGAGAGTAATGGTTTGCAATTTCAAATGTAAGAGCACATCAGACCAGACTTGTTGAACAAAAGTGCATTGGAAAAATTGATGATCAATCGTCTCCTCATGTCCTTTGCATAGCACACAGTAGGAAGGGCCTCTCAAACCTTTTAGTTTCAAGATGTCATCAGAGGGGAGCAATTTGGAAAATAGTCTCCAATAAAAGAAAGAGATGGAAAGTGAATGTAACTTGCTCCATAGAGGTTTTCCCAAGGGGATGACCCACCATGAGGCTACAGGGAATAGATATAAGCAGAAATAGATGGTGCAGTACCTTTTTTGGTGATCAGTTTATCATGCTTGGTGGGGTTCAAAGGAATGCTAGAAATCCTTTGAATGGTTGAAGTATCTAAAATGTTATGAAGGGCAAGGAGATTCAAATGCCCCTCATTCCAATAGTCAGAGACCTTGGCACTAGTGGAAATAGGGGCAGTGGCCACCTCAGAAAGTTTCCCCTCCCCATCCAGTTGTCAAGCCAGAAATTCATGTTTCCCTCCTGACCGCGACTTTATATATGCTTAAAAATATAAGTATTTAATACTGCTGCTAAAGATTTACTTCCTTAGCAACTGTACCAAAAACTTAATAATAGTTATAGATTCGATAAATATGGACGTAATAAATATTCAATAATTGTAAATTCACACTTATCAACGCAAGTGTACGCATCGCTCAAGTAATATATGGCTCTAATGGAGTCCTAGATATCGATCCCGCAGGGAGTAAGATTAGAACTACAAACTAAGATTTTAGAAAAATAATACTTTAATCACAACAACGAAGTTCAATTTACTTAACTGTCACTAATATTCAATTGAAATAAATAAATAATTTTAATAACTACTAAATAACTAATTATAATAATGAAGGTTCAAATGTTATATTCAATATATAAGAAAGCATCCTTCTCCTTTTCAAGAATTTATAGTGAATGGTTAAAGTGAATAAGTTCAATTTATATTGTGCTAAATAGGTNGTTGCATTTGTAGCATTTCTAGCTCTATTTACTGAGAGGCATTTATTCATCCTCAGATGTATTATTTTTTAAAGCTGCTTCTTAACAATTTAATAAGCTATACACTATATATATATATATATATTTATATATATGACATAACAATAAAAAGATAGCCTTTTTCTTTTGACACTATTATTTTTTACTGTTCATTAAAAGTTTACCTTTTAAATGCTTAACAAATCAAAAAATTTGGATATTATCCTATACATGTGATAGTGACTTTATATATGCAATAAAATATAAGATAAATATGGACGTATTAAATATTCAATAATTGTAAAGTCACACTTATCAATGCAAGTATAAGTATCGCTCAAGTAATATAAGACTCTAATGGAATCCTAGATATCGATCCCATAGGGAGTATTTTAGAATTATGGACTAAGACCTTAGAAAATCAATACTTTAATCACAACAACGATGTTCAATTTTTTTATCNGGTTCGATAATTATGGACGTAATAAATATTCAATAATTGTAAAGTCACACTTATCAACGCAAGTATATGTATGACTCAAGTAATATAGGGCTCTAATGGAGTCCAAGATATCAATCCCACAGGGAGAAAGATTATAACTACGAACTAAGATTTTAGAAAAGCAATACTTTAAACAAAACAACGAAGTTCAATTTACTTAACTATCACTAATAGGCAATTGAAATAAATATTTAATTTTAATAACTATTAAATAAATAATTATATTAATGAAGGTTCAAATGTGATATTCAATATATAAGAAAGCAACCTTCTCCTTGTTAAGAAATTATAGTGAATGGATAAAAAGAATTAGTTCAAGTTATATTGTGTCAAATAGGAGCATACCTATTCTTTACCCTTTGGTCCAGGCATAAAGAACATTAACTAATCCTACGCTTGTTTACTGAATCTGCGGCTAGGCTGGCAGGAAACCGGCTCTCACTTCGGAGCTCCTAAGTTCCCCTCGCCTGAGGGCTAACATCTACACTCCAGCACCCAAATGATAGGATTGAATTGGGGATTTTAGTCCGTCACTCTAAAATCTCCAATTCTACACCTGATAATATTATTTCCCTATTTATTTGCACCCAACTTCCAAGGGCTTTGACGTCCCTGAATCTTGGAAGTAATCTTCACTTTAGTTGTAAAACTCAACATATTTTAATAAATCAATTGGAGAGATTGAAAGTAAATTAAGATAGAAGTGAAAAGATCATCACAATTTCTTAAACGTTTTCATGGCTCCACCAATTCAAATCACCATTTCACAAATCTTAAGACAAGCAAAAAGACAGAGAAAACTACTCAGATCTTAGTGGGAAAACACAACAAAACTCAAAATTGATATATAAAATCAAAGTCATACAATCTACAACAATAAATAAACTTATCTCTATTTTCTCCCCAAGAAAACTCCTTGAAGTTCCTCTAAATCTCTTCTTCTCTTTACAACACAAAGAATTCCTCTTCAAAGAAGCAATGAGGAAGAAATCTCTCACTTTCCCTCCACTCTTACAATCTCTCGAAGAATTCTTCTCAATTTTTACACTCTAGCAAACACTAATGGAACCTTTCTAACCTCCAGGAACTCCAGAGTCTTCTAGCTCCCCCTCAATTTTCGGCCAAAATATTCTTTTAAAGTTGTGGATGAGTTTTCCCAAGAGTTACCTGAGCATCCCTTCAAAATTTGTCCTTATCCACAGCCTGATTGGTCATAACCCCCAAGCTCGCCATCGGCGGCCTTAAGAGGGCTGTCAGCGGACCTTCTTAATGAATTAATTATGGAGTCTTGGGAAAATCTCGTCGTCTGCAGGTTCGATTGTGTCATCGGCGCCCTAGTTTGATTCTCCACATTTTTGCCCTTTTTGCTCCAAATTTGATCCTTTTTGCATCTATTTGCTCCAATGACCCTATTTTATCATTCCTACAAAAAAACACAAAAAATAACTTTCTTTAAAGTGTAATATCATAAAAATTATTATAAAATAGGTATGAAAATCTCAACATATTTTCCTGTGGTCTAAGACTAATAAGAGAGAGTCAGATCTAGATCCCAACCCTATGTCCATGATCAATTTAATTTGCTAGAATTTTAGGGGAATTGCTTATCCCCTCTCTATGAAAAGTCTCTTACATCTTACTAGAAAACCCAAACTTTGGTCCCTTGCTATTTTAGAACCTATAGTTCACAAACATTCCCAAAAACTTATTAATAGGTTCCCTGGCTTTTCTCATTTTGCAAAAATTAATAGCAAAATTTGGATTTTCTATAGAAAGGAGATCAAATGGTCTATTTTGATTAACTACCCGCAATTTGTTCACTTCACTTTCCAAATGAATGACAGTTTTGGGTATGCAACTTTTGTCAGTGTTGGATGTAGCAAGGCTACTAGAAGTGAGCTCTGGTCAACTTTACAATCCATCGGTGCTGAAATATCTTCTTATTGGCTAGTGGGAGGGGGTTTACTTCAGCCAAGATGGCTAGTGGTAGGTCTCCTAATCTTTCTAAGATCACTACTTTCTGTGACAACATTCAGCTAGCTGGTCTATTTGATCTGGATTATGAAGGACCTGACTTCACATGGAAGAGTGGACACATTTGGGAGTGACTTGATAGGTTCTTGGTAAATGACCTCTAGTATAAACATTACTTGTACACTTCTATGATCNTGTTGTAGGATTCACATAATCTCGTAGGGGTCTAGGTTGGTGTTCATTCTCTATTCCTTGATTGTTCATGTTATTATTCATTGTATTAGAATTTCTAGGTTTTCTTTCCAATCTTCTAATCTTTCTAACAGTGCGTTCTAATTCCGAATCGTAGGGTATAAGATTTTCAAGTCCAAATTTATGCATACAATTTGAATTCAATACACAGTAAAACAAGTAACTAAATATAAAAATAAGTTGCAATTCAAGTACAAATTTTCTAATAATCGTAATTTGTCTGTTGCTCTAATTGCGATTTTTATTTACTCACTCCCGAGCAACGGTGCCAAAAACTTGACCGGACTTTATATATGCTTAAAAATATAAGTATTTAATATTACTGCTAAAAAAATTAATCCCTCAGCAACTATACCAAAACTTAATAACAGTTATAGGTTCNATCCTAGGGCTGGGACTCTTTTGGGGATGTCTTTAAAGCTGTGGAATCTTCTGAGAAAGAGAATGTGGCTTTGGAGATGGCTATTCTAGAGGATTCTGCCAAGGAATGCTCAATTGCTGCATAGGAGAAATTACTCACTGCCACTGACTTGCAGGAATAATTTTTAAAATAAAAGGTTGTTATCAACAAATGCAAAGTTGGTTACAGAAATAAGAAATTATATATTTCCTGTATCCAGTACAAAAGAAAATGCAATGCCATCCATAGCATACAAAATTCTATTGGAGAGTAGCTTCATGACAACACTGCATTTGCTATGTATGTAGTTAGTTTATTTCAACAACCTCTGTCTCAACCTACTTCTGACAGATTGCCCATAGACACAATCATATTCATGTAGGAACTCCCTTACACTAGCAACCTCTTTTTGATAGATCCTCCCAATGAGGCTAAAATTCAAGATGTAGTTAATTCAATTGCTAGCTCCAAAACTGCTGCACCTGATGGCTTCACTGCTGAAATTTATAAAAAATCTTAAGGGGTTATCAAAGGTGACACGATCCATGTAATCTAAAGCCTTTTCCAATGTTCTAGCGCCCACCCAATACTTTTATTCTTTTAGTATGGTGTTTGTCCCCAAGATATTTGATAAAAGATACTGGAATTAATACATGTCTATTAGTCTTACTTCTATATTCAGCAAAGTTATAGTGACCAGGCTTCAACCTCACTCAGCAAAGCTGATGAGTTTAAATCAGACAGCTTTTGGTAAGGAAAGATCCATTGCTGATAATGTACACTTGGCCCAAGAACTCTTGCTAAACTTGGATAAGCCTTGTAGGAGGCAACCAAATCTATAAATTGGATCTCATGAAAGCATGTAACACTTTCTGCTAGGATTTCATATCGGATGTTTTTTTAGCTAGGGGCTTCTCTTCCTAATTTTGTACTCTTATCTCCATATGGATGAAAGAAAATGTGCACTTTGTCCTCATCAATAGGCAGTCTTGGGGGCATTTCACTGCTACCAAAGGTCTTTATCAAGGGGACCCTCTTTCACCTACTGTGTTTATTCTTGCCCTTGATTACCTGTCTAGGATGCTGGATAAATGTCGTCTATCCCAATATCACTCCAACTATAACTATAAGTCCAACTTAGCTATCACCCACCTTGCTTATGTTAATGATATTATGATTTTCTCTAGTTCTAATAAAAATGCCGAAAAAACAAGTTTAAAAATGTGTCCAACTCTTCCAACAGCACTCAGGCATGCAGTTCAACCCCGAAAAATGCAACCTCGTGTTTTGCAACAAACTCACTTCCAAAAGAAAAAAATGGATTCTTCAATTCACTAGATTTATTAATCCTCAGATCCCCGTTAAATATCTTGGTGTCCCCCTAATCAAAGGCAAATACAAAAACATTAAGTTTGAAGAGGTGCTAGGAAAAATCACTGCCAAGCTTTCATGCTGGACTTATTCTTTCCTAGGCAAATTTACTTTTCTTAAAAGCATTCAACTACTTTTCCAGCTTATATTCTACTGATGACTACCATGAAGAAAACCACTCAACATCATTTGGAGAGTGTCTTTAATAGATTCCTTTGGTCTGGTCAGAGGCAGCAATTTCTTTGGCTAGTTGGCAGAAACTTGCCAAGCCTAATCTAGTTGGGGTCTTGGGTGCAAAGGTTTCCAACAGTTGCAGTAGGTAAAATTGTGTAAAATATGGAATAAATTTATGCAACAATCTTCCCTGTGGGCTAAATTTATGATAGGAAACTACTGTAGGGGCATACACCATAATCAGACTACTGGAAACTTGAAGACTCCAAATTGTGGGTATACATGCTGAAAACAAGACATATGGCAGAGAATATTTTCCTTTGGGACCTTCATATGGGGGATGTGTACCTCTGGNACCATAATCAGACTACTGGAAACTTGAAGACTCCAAATTGTGGGTATACATGCTGAAAACAAGACATATGGCTGAGAATCTTTTCCTTTGGGACCTTTGTATGGGGGATGTGTACCTCTGAATAAATAATTGGTGCTCATATAATATGCTACAAACTTAAACAACTGATCTTAACCCCCTAATAAAAGTGGCTGATTACTAGATAGGGGATTAATGGTCTTTGCCTATCTTACAAAACTTGCTACATGTCTCTTCTACTTTTAATATTCCCAAGGTGCACTTTGACAGAGCCAGACCTGACAGACTTATTTGGCAAGCTAGCATAATTCAGAGTCTTACCAAACTCATTTACTCCAAAATCTATAGGTGGGACAGTGTACCTTGGGGGGAAATCATCTGGAATAATTGCTTGTGCCCATTCATGTCATTCCTCTGCTGAAGAATCTTTCACCAGCTACTCCCTTCTAATGATATTCTCAAATTGAAATGGTTGAGGGGCCCTTCAAGATGTTGGCTATGTTTGGAAGCTTAGAAATCAATCCCACTCCTCTTCTTTGAATGTAATTTCTCCCAAGAGATCTAGAGGGAATTGACAAAACAGCTGCTCTTGAACACCATCAATTTGTAATAGTCACACCTCCACTCTTTTGGGTCTATTTGAGAACTGCTAATGCTAGACCTATCCCCTTCATCATTACCTAGTTTTTGTGGATGTCAAAAAGTCAGGCTAAGTTTGAGGGTCAACCTTCAATAATGGAAAATTGGTCAGGCATTGCACATCCTTCCTTCTCAAGCATATCAGATGCAAGAGATCCCCAAATATTAGCCAACACTCCATTTATGAAAACATACCTTTTGCTAAGGTCACCATAGTTTATTGGAAGCCTCCTTCTTCTCCTACCATCAAGGTGAACACTACTGGCAATTTTTCTCATTTGGGTGGTGGTTTTGGAGGGGCCTTCAGGAACAAGATTGGGCACTACATCCTGTTCTTCCATGCCTACTCTTTGGCTTGGATGCTCTTGAGGCTGAACTCATTGTTGTTTTCTAGCCCCTAAGACTTGCCATAATGAACCAGTGGGAGCATATACATTTGGAGGTGAATTCTACAATTTTGTTGCAACTTTTGTCAGTAGAAGTGTATTCCTCATAACATCATTCTCAATTGGNGATAAATAATTGGTGCTCATATAATATGCTACAAACTTAAACAACTGATCTTAACCCCCTAATAAAAGTGGCGATTACTAGATAGGGGATTAATGATCTTTGCCTATCTTACAAAACTTGCTACATGTCTCTTCTACTTTTAATATTTCCAGGGTGCACTTTGACAAAATTAGACCTGACAGACTTATTTGGCAAGCTTGCACAATTCAGAGTCTTACCAAACTCATTTACTCCAAAATCTATAGGTGGGACAGTGTGCCTTGGGGGGAAATCATCTGGAATAATTGCTTGTGCCCATTCATGTCATTCCTCTGCTGAAGAATCTTTCACCAGCTACTCCCTTCTAATGATATTCTCAAATTGAAATGGTTGAGGTGCCCTTCAAGATGTTGGCTATGTTTGGAAGCCTAGAAATCAACCCCACTCCTCTTCTTTGAATGTAATTTCTCTCAAGAGATCTAGAGGGAATTCACAAAACAGCTGCTCTTGAACACCATCAATTTGTAATAGTCACACCTCCACTCTTTTGGGTCTATTTGAGAACTGCTAAGGCTAGACCTATCCCCTTCATCATTACCTAGTTTTTGTGGATGTCAAAAAATCAGGCTAAGTTTGAGGGTCAACCTTCAACAATGGAAAAATTGGTCAGGCATTGCACATCCTTCCTCCCCAAGCATATCAGATGCAAGAGATTCCCAAATATTAGCCAACACTCCATTTATGACAACATACCTTTTTCTAAGGTCACCATAGTTTATTGGAAGCCTCCTTCTTCTCCTAGCATTAAGGTGAACACTACTGGCAATTTTTCTCATTTGGGTGGTGGTTTTGGAGGGGCCTTCAGGAACAAGATTGGGCACTACATCCTGTTCTTCCATGCCTAGTTTTTGGCTTGGATGCTCTTGAGGCTGAACTCATTGCTGTTTTCTAGCCCCTAAGACTTGTCATAACGAACCAGTGGGAGCATATACATTTGGAGGTGAATTCTACAATTTTGTTGCAACTTTTATCAGTAGAAGTGTATTCCTCATAACATCATTCCCAATTGATCCATAAGATCAAATCTCTCAAACTCCTTCTTAATGTGCAATTTTCTTTCATCTACAGAGAAGGAAATAGAATTGTCAACTAGCTACCTAGCCTAAGTCTCTACTCACTTAATTTTTTAGTTTCTCCCTCCTCCCCCTCCCCCCCACATCCCACACCCCCCCCACTCTTTCTTTTTTTTTTACTTGATTGGGACCTCTTGGATGCCCCTCATTTCAAACTTGTCACTTGACCTCCATTTAATAAAATTTCCTTTTTTTAAGGAAAAAGCTTCTATTTCATTGATGAGTGAGTTGTAGATTCTCAAATGAGGGACCTCGAAAAGGAGGGGGTGGGCAAGTGATACACCAAAAATATATGCATTTTTAAACCCATATTTTATACTCAATTTTGGTGATATTGCACTTTAATGGAAGGTATTTTCTATGTTTTATTAGAGGTTGTTGATTTTGAGGACTTGAAGCAAAAAGGTAGTAAAAAAGATTGAATTTGGAGCAAAAATAGAGAGGTTAATATTTACTCAGTGCTGACGACGCTAGAAAGGGCACCAACGACGTCGTTTGATAGAGATGGAGGAATTAAATAGATTTCCTATGGCGTCGACGCGCCAGTGTTGATGCAGAGTCTGTTCTTAAAAGATTCAACAAATTTGAATGCTTTTTGAAGAGCTTTTGGAAGCACCTATTGGAGAACCAACCTAGGCTTTATTTAGGGTTGAAATTTGATCAGAAACCCCGTCCCCCTTGCACTATTTCAACTTCTTCAACTCATTTCAATTTTCCTGTTCACACACCTACATTCTACACCATTTCACACCATCAGTGAGTTATTATTTTTATAGTTTTGAGTTTTTGTGGTGAGTTTAAGTGTGAATTCTTCTCTAAGAAATGTTGGAGAGGAAGAGAACTAAGAGATTTCTTCTTTCTACATTTCCTAAGAGAGGCTACAAATGATTTACTTTAAGAAAGAGATTCAGATAAGTGTTCTTTGTTTATTATTATTGTATGAACTCTCATTTATATATGAAATTTGTGTTTTGTTAAATCTTTTTCATAGAGTCTGAGTATATTCCTTTATCTTCCCCCATACTCTGAGATATGGTGAAATAAAGAGATAAAGTGGATTTGCTAATGTTAAAATTTAAAATAAATTGTGATGGTTTTTCAACTCTACTCTTAATTTACTTTTTGATCTGGCCAATTGAATTGTTAAAATATGTTATGAAACATATGATCCGGGAAATGGAGTATGAGTTCTACAACAGTCTGAGAATCACTTTTAAGTCCATGAAGGAGTTGTTTGTTCATGAAATTTAGTGTAAATAAATAGGGAAATATACTTAGTTGGGTGTAGAATTGGAGATTTCTAGGGTGACAGAATAGAAATCCCCAATTCGATCTTAGTGTTTAAAAATTAAAGTGACAGTTAGCCTTTAGGGGAAGGGAAGTGGAGCTCTGGAGTGGAAGCCAGTATCCTCCTAGCCTAGCCACAGATTTAGGGGCTAAACCTAAGATTTGTCAATAATTTTCTATAACACTGAATTAGGGTAGAGAATTAAATTGCTCTTATTTGGCACAATACATATTTAAACCTTTTATCTCATCTCATTTCACCAAAAACTTATTGTAGTAGGAAAGATGTTTTTTTCTTATTAGAAAACTTTATCACATAAACATAATTTAGTAGTTATTATTTTTAAACCCTGCTTTTAAATTCTGTTAGTAGTAAATAATGTAGCTTTGATAATACCTTAAACTTTTGAAATTAGTGACAGTAATTTTGTTTTATTTCTGTAAATTTCCTAGTTAATTTGTCATTTTGAATTTAAACCTTCCTCATGGGATTGATATTCGAGGCTAAAATAGAAAGTCTTATATTATTTGATGATGATACATATACTTGTGTAGAATCCCAACTATAAGTGCTTAACATTATTATTCATAAAATACCACATCAAGTTTTTGATGTCGTTGCAAAGCAGGGTCAACTTTATAAATTTTTCACAATTATATTTTCCGGGAGCAAGTTTTTGGCGTCGTTGCCGGGGAAGGTAATGGTAAATTGAATAGATTAGGTAAATTAGAAAATTTAGAGATAAAAATATACAAAATACAAAATATCAAAAAAATTATAAAATCAAAAAAATCCAAAAATATATAACTATATACTTAAGGGTATTTTTAAGAAAATTTTCTTAGCTTATTATATTTGTTTACGTGAAATATTGGATTTGAAGGTTTAGTTCCTTATGATTCAGAATTAAAACGTACTAATAGAAAATTTTGAAAACAACAAAGAGAAATTAAAATTTTGAACAAAATGACGAATAACTTAGATAATCAAATTAATGAAAATTGCAGACTTTTAAAAGATTATGCTAATCCAACAGCAGATGAGCTTTACTTAACTATACAAAACCCTGATGTTAGTGCTAATTTATTTGAGCTTAAACCTACTATTATCCAAATGGTACAAAATAATGAGTTTGGATACCTATTAAAGATCCTAACTTACATCTTGCTAGTTTTCTTGAGAGTTGTGCTACTTTTAAATATGACGAAGTCTCTAATGATGTTATTAGGCTTAGACTTTTTCCTTTTTCATTAAAAGATAAAGCCAAAGCTTGATTAAACTCATTAGCACATTGATCTATCAAAACTTGGGGAGAACTATCACAAAAATTCTTGGCAAAATATTTTCCACCCTCGAAAACTGTTAAGCTTAGAAATGACATTACATCTTTTTTTTTTAGTTTGAAGGGGAATCGATATATGAAGCCTGGGAAAGATATAAGGATCTCCTTAGAAAATTTCCACACAATGCTTTACCAGATTGGTTAATAATTCAAACCTTTTACAATGGATTAATAGAATAACTTAGATCTATTATAGATGCTACTGCAGGTGGATCTTTATTGTGAAAACCTTTTGATGAAGCATACTCTTTAATAGAAGAAATGTCTACTAATAATTTTCAATGGTTCTCTGAACTGGTAAATTCTAACAGAGTAGCTAGTATTCATGAATCCAATACAATGTCTATTTAAGCTTCTCAAATTGCTGCTATATCGAAAAAGATTTATCAAATTGGAGTGAACTATTCTCAAATACCACAAGTATTAGAGGAAAATTCACTAGGACATATAATTGATACTCAATAATCTTATGAAACTTTGAATACAATTAATAATTGAAATAACAATCGTTATGCTAACTATTACAGTCCTGGATGGAAAAATCACCTTAACCTTAGTTGTAATAATTATAATAATTCAATGAACCCCTCAAAAAATTTAAATAATCAAGGAAATTCTAATTATTGATCTTATTATCCTCCTGAATTTAACTCTAACCCTAACCCACAAGTTAAGGAAAAGAAGTTAATGATGGAAAAGATAACGTTGAATATGGGAAAAAAAATACAAAATCAAGGGGCTGCTATTAGAAATATTGAAAATCAATTAGGACATATTGCTACTACACTTAGTAAAAAACCTTCAGAAAATTTTCCGAGTATGGTAAAATTTAATCCCAAAANTTAGAAATATTGAAAATCAATTAGGACATATTGCTACTACACTTAGTAACAGACCTTCAGAAAATCTTCCGAATATGGTAGAATTTAATCCCAAAGATTAAAATAAAGAACAAATTAAAGTAATTCAATTACAAAGTAGAAAAGAAGTTGAAACAAGAATCTAAGGAGAAACAAAAGTTGAAGAGGAGAAGGAAGAGATAGAAAGCAACCATAATGAAAATGAACAAACACAAGTTTCTTTGGAAAAACCATTACCTCAATTTCCTCAACGACTAAAACAGAAGAATAAAGACAAACAATTTACAAAATTTTTTGGAAATCCTTAAAAAGTTAACGATAAACATTTCTTTCATTGAGGCTTTGGAACAAATGTCATGTTATGCGAAATTTATGAAAGATATACTAAACAAGAAAAGAAGTTTGTAGATCACGAGACTTGCACTTAGTGAAGAGTATAGAGCTATTAACCAGAAAAAGCTTCCTGAAAAGCTAAAAGATCCAGGTAGTTTTACTATACCTAGTGCGATTGGTGAATAGTTTTATGGAAAAGCCTTATGTGATTTAGGAGCAAGTATCAATCTTATGCCTCTATCAATTTTTAAGAGTTTAGATTTATGAGAGATTTCACCTAGTACTGTAACTCTTCAGTTAATTGATCGATCAATCACTTATCCTAAAGAAGTTATAGAAGATGCATTAGTAAAAGTGGATAAATTTATTTTCCCTATAGAATTTATAGTAATAGATATGGAGGAAGATAAAGAAACTCCTATTATTTTGGGGAGATCATTTCTTGCAACAGAGAGAGCTCTGACAGATGTGCAAAAAGGAGAATTAATAATGAGAGTTAATGATGAAGAAGTAAAATTTAATATTGCAAAAGCTATGAAATATCCTGCAATAGAAAGAGACAATGAATGTGTTAGAATGGAAGTTACTGATTATCTAAGTAATGAGAAATTCAAGAAAGAGTTTAAAGAGAAATTAAAGCAAGAAGATTTTAGTGAAAATTAGGATAAAATAAAAGAAGAAAAGTTAGATTATATTCAGGACAAATTTGAAACTTTAGATTTGTTGAAAAATGATAATAAAAATCTCATTCATTCAAGTATTAAACCACCTGAACTTGAACTAAAAGTATTATCTGCCCATTTAAAATATGTATTTTTAGGAGATTCATCTACATTATCTGTTATTGTATCTTCTGATTTAACTAAAATTCAAGAATAAAAATTAATAGAAATGTTAAAAAGATATGAAAAGGCTTTTGGATGGACTTTAGCAGATATTAAAAGAATTAGTCATTCAATTTGTATGCATAGAATTTTATTAGATGAACAATACAAACCTAAAGCTGGTCCTCAGAGAAGATTAAACCCCATAGTGATAGAAGTTGTTAAAAAAGAAATTTTAAAATGGTAAGCTGCTGGAATTATATATCCTATTTTAGACAGTGCATGGGTAAGCCCAATTCACTGTGTTCCAAAGAAAGGAGGAGTGACCGTTGAAGTAAATGAGAAAAAAGAATTAATTCCAATAAGGCAAGTAATTGGTTGGTGAATCTGTATAGATTATAGAAAATTAAACTTGGCCACCAGGAAAGATCACTTTCATTAACCCTCTCTAGATCAAATGTTGGATAAATTAGCTAGAAATAAATATTATTATTTTTTTATGGATATACCGANAAGTAGAAAAGAAGTTGAAACAAGAATCTAAGGAGAAACAAAAGTTGAAGAGGAGAAGGAAGAGATAGAAAGAAACCATAATGAAAATGAACAAACACAAGTTCCTTTGGAAAAACCATTACCTCAATTTCCTCAACGACTAAAATAGAATAATAAAGACAAACAATTTACAAAATTTTTTGGAAATCCTTAAAAAGTTAACGATAAACATTTCTTTCATTGAGGCTTTGGAACAAATGTCATGTTATGTGAAATTTATGAAAGATATACTAAATAAGAAAAGAAGTTTGTAGATCACGAGACTTGCACTTAGTGAAGAGTATAGCGCTATTAACCAGAAAAAGCTTCCTGAAAAGCTAAAAGATCCTGGTAGTTTTACTAACCATGTGCGATTGGTGAAAAGTTTTATGGAAAAGCCTTATGTGATTTAGGAGCAAGTATCAATCTTATGCCTCTATCAATTTTTAAGAGTTTAGATTTATGAGAGATTTCACCTAGTACTGTAACTCTTCAGTTAATTGATCGATCAATCACTTGTCCTAAATAAGTTATAGAAGATGCATTAGTAAAAAGTGAATAAATTTATTTTCCCTATAGAATTTATAGTATTAGATATGGAGGAAGATAAAGAAACTCCTATTATTTTGGGGAGATCATTTCTTGCAACAGAGAGAGCTCTGACAGATGTGCAAAAAGGAGAATTAATAATGAGAGTTAATGATGAAGAAGTAAAATTTAATATTGCAAAAGCTATGAAATATTATGCAATAGAAAAAGACAATGAATGTTTTAGAATGGAAGTTACTGATTATCTAAGTAATGAGCAATTCAAGAAAGAGTTTAAAGAGAAATTAAAGCAAGAAGATTTTAGTGAAAATGAGGATAAAATAAAAGAAGAAAAGTTAGATTATATTCAGGACAAATTTGAAACTTTAGATTTGTTGAAAAATGATAATAAAAATCTCATTCCTTCAAGTATTAAACCACCTGAACTTGAACTAAAAGTATTACCTTCCCATTTAAAATATGTATTTTTAGGAGATTCATCTACATTATCTGTTATTGTATCTTCTGATTTAACTAAAATTCAAGAATAAAAATTAATAGAAATGTTAAAAAGATATGAAAAGGCTTTTGGATGGACTTTAGCATATATTAAGAGAATTAGTCATTCAATTTGTATGCATAGAATTTTATTAGATGAAAAAAACAAACCTAAAGCTAGTCCTCAGAGAAGATTAAACCCCATAGTGATAGAAGTTGTTAAAAAAGAAATTTTAAAATGGTAAGCTGCTGGAATTATATATCCTATTTTAGACAGTGCATGGGTAAGCCCAATTCACTGTGTTCCAAAGAAAGGAGGAGTGACCGTTGAAGTAAATGAGAAAAAAGAATTAATTCCAATAAGGCAAGTAATTGGTTGGTGAATCTATATAGATTATAGAAAATTAAACTTGGCCACCAGGAACGATCACTTTCATTAACCCTCTCTAGATCAAATGTTGGATAAATTGGCTAGAAATAAATATTACTATTTTTTTATGGATATACCGGTTATCATCAAATTCCAATTTCTCCTGAGAATCAAGACAAGACAACATTTACAATACCTTATGGAACATCTGCTTTTCATAGAATACCTTTTGGACTATGCAATGCACCTGTAACATTTCAAAGATGTATGATGTCAATATTTTGTAATTTGATTGAGCATTGAATGGAAGTATTTATGGATGATTTCTCTGCATTCGGGAGTTTGTTTGAATTATTCTTAAATAATTTAAAAAAAGTTCTAGAATTATGTGAAAAAATAAACCTACTACTAATTTGGGAAAAATGTCAATTTATGATTGCATGAGGAATTGTACTTGGGCATAAAATTTTTGAAAATGGCATGGAGGTAGATTATGTAAAAATTTAAATTATTAAAAAATTACCACCACCGATCACGGTCAAAGAGGTAAGAACTTTTTTGGGACATGTTGGTTTCTACAGGCGTTATATAAAGAATTTTTTAAAAATAACTAAGTCATTATGCCAACTTTTAGAAAAAGATATGAAGTTTGTTATTAATGAAGAATGCATAAAAGCATTTGAATTATTAAATAAAAAATTAATCACCGCACCTATAATAGTACGACCTGATTGGGAAAAACCATTCGAAATAATATGTGATGCTAGTGATTATGCTATTGGAGCTCTTTTAGGACAAAGGCACACCAAGGTTTTTAAAGTAATACATTATGCTAGTAAAACTCAACATTATGATCAAATTAACTACGCTACTAATGAAATAGAGTTATTAGCTATTGCCTATGCCTTTGATAAATTTAGACTATACTTAATTGAAACTAAATATATAGTGCATACAGATCTTTCTGCTATTAAATATTTAATGTAAAAAGAAGGATGCTAAACCAAGGTTAATTAGATGGATACTTCTATTGCAAGAGTTTGATTTTTTTGTAGTTGATAGAAAGGGAAATGGTAATCAAACAGCTGATCATTTGTCTAGACTAGAAAATAAATATTAACTAATTTTGCAAATGAAATTTTAGAAAATTCCATTGATGAACAATTATATAGTATTGATGAAATAGATACACTGTGGTATGTCAATAGAGTAAATTATATTATAAGTGATATTCTACCACCAGATATTAAGAATCAAAAATTAAAGAAATTTATACATGATTCAAAATTCTAATTTCTGGTTGACCTATATTCATATAAACAATGTAAAGATCTAATTATTAGAATGTGCGTGTCTTTTGAAGAAACTCAACAAATAATTGAAAGATCTCATGATTCTGAATTTGAAGGACATTTTGGAACAAATTGAATTGCTTATAAAATTTTGCAAGCTGGATTTTATTGGACTACTATTTTTAAAGATGTTAATAAATATATTAAAACATGTGATTGATGTCAGCGAGTAGGAAAGATTTCTAGAAGAAACGAAATGCCTCTAAACTACACATTGGATGTTGAAATTTTTTATGTGTGTGGATTAGATTATATGGGACCATTTATGCTTTTATTTGGAAACTTATATATATTACTTGTTGTTGATTATATGTTCAAATGGATTGAAGTTGTTGTTATACCTAAATGTGATGCTCCAAGTGTTTCTAAATTTTTAAATAAAAATATTTTTATAAGATATGGAATGCCCAAAGTAATTATTACTGATGGAGGATCCCATTTTAGAAATAAGAGAATCGATAAATTGATAACAGAATATGATATTATGCATAAATTCTCTACTGTTTATCAACCTCTGACTAGCGGTTTAGCAGAAATATCAAATCATGAAATAAAATAAATTTTAGAAAAAGCTGTAAATCCCTATAAATTGGATTGATCTACTAGATTAGATACTGCAATATGGGCATACAAAACTGCTTATAAGTCTCCTACAGGAATGTCCCCATAGAGACTTATTTTTTGAAAAACATGCCACTTACTAGTAGAATTAGAGCATAAAGCATTTTGGGCTATTAAGCAATTAATTTCATTCTAAGAGATGCTGGTGAGAAAATATTACTGCAACTCAATGAACTTGAGGAGATTAGAAATGAAGCATATGATAATGCAAAAATCTATATGGAGAAAATGAAAATATAGCATGATCAGAAGATTATTCATAAGAAGTTTGAACCTAGACAAAAAGTTCTATTATATAATACAAGATTGAGATTCTTTCCTGGAAAACTATAATCCATATGGGTAAGATCATTTAAAGTGATTAAAGTCTATCATTATGGAACTGTTATTATTAAGGATCCTAAAACTGGAAACAAATTTAATGCTAATGGTCATAAATTGAAATATTATTATGAAGGACACATACCACAACTTAAAGAGTTTTACTGTTAAGTCAACCTAACTAAACCAATGGTTTGTCAGGCTGACGACGTTAAACCAAGCGCTTTGTGGATGACAACCTAGATATAAATCTATATAATACTCTTTTGTTAATGAGAGTGTTTATGCATTAGGAAATAATAGTATTTTGTAAGTCCTGCACAATTTTATATATCATAAATTAAGATAAATATTGGTATTAGAGAAAATTTGGAATCAAATTGAATAAAAAAAATTCAGAAGCAAAATGGGCCTCAGATGCCGATCGCACCAAAATGGGCGCCGACGACGCCCATCTAAAGTACCATGGCACCGATAGCGACATCGAGAGCGCCCACGACATGCCGAGTATTTTTCACGTGCTGAACAGTTATGGCGGACTTTGGCAGGATTTTGCTTCATAATAACCGCCAATAGGTGTTTTTAAAGTCCTAAAAACTGACTTGGACATCCAAAAACTTCCTAATTTTGAATTCCATAGCTTCCAATTCCAGAAATACTTCAAGGTACGGAGTCTTCAATAGAAGAAAGTTTATTAATTTTGACACGCGGAGTTTATATGAAAAATTCATCACGAAGAAGAGACTTATCAAGGAAAGAAGATTCATCAATCATGGAGTGAGTAATCTAAGTTCACAGATTGAGAAAATAATTGTACAGAGGCATTGTGAAGTTCTATGGTACACTACAAGTACAGTTGTAGTACCCGTATTAAAAGAATTTTATTCCAACCTAAATGTAATTACCCAATGAGTTGTCTTCGTTCGAGTTAAGGTTGTACCATTTACTCTGACTCGGATTAATGATTTGTATATGATAGAAAATGTTACAATATTTCATCATACAAATTTTATCCCGACGAAAGTTATGATGCAATAAGTATATAATTTTCTGATTGACGAACATGATGATTGGTAAATCAGAGATGAGGGATACGTTAGTTTCCCTACGTCACTGCATAACCCAATTTCAAAACAATGGTATTCATATCTACATAATTACTACCTAACATGAAGATTAGTAGAGTTATTAAATAAAGTTTCATTCTAAACTATCGCATTCAAATGAAAAAAACTCATTAGTGTGGGGTCAATTATTTTCAAATCTATTATGAGTATTATCATGAATGGGTCAATATATGGACTTGAGCATCCTTCTACAATTTTCTTACATTGCAGTTAATCTCAAGTTCCATATGAAAGTTGGGAAAACTTTTTACTACCTTGGGAGCCCATGATTCATATTGATGGAAATTATTTAGAGAATGGAAATGAAGCATTAGATTGTATTTTTTATCATTCAACACATGCTCAAAACCATTGATACCTCCAGCAGTTGGAAGTTCAATGTCCTTGGAAAATAGAATGAAGAAAATAGAAAGAGAACTACAGAGTATTACGAATGCAATAGGCAATCTTAACTACCTTTTTGATCACCTAAATTGGAGAATGAAGGAGAACTTTGATCATACAGAAACAATTGAAGCAAGATTGGTACAAATGTTCAAGAAAAATGTATGGATCGATGAAAATTTGACTGATCAGTTCCCATACTGACCCTTCTACAATTTATATGTCCACTACTAGTCTATAGGAGGTATTAGAGGAGGAGAAAGTATTGAAGAAGAGGCAGCTTAATTGAAGAAGTTGGACTCTCTAGTATTTTAAAATACTTATGCTTTAATGTAATTCTGTGGATTTGATTTACTTTACTTTGTTTTAAAAATTTGATTATGTGTATAATTTTGTGTCAGTGTTCTAGTGTTGTGGCTTGATTTTGACATTAAATTATAATTTAGTTTGCTTTAAGGATGTGAAAGGTGTGATTAGAAAAATGTATTTGTAAAAAGTGTATTTTCATATATAAAAGTTAGTTTGGTGTTATTTGTGAAAAATGTTTGTTTTTGAATTATTTTTAGATAAAATTTTTTGTTAAAAAAGACTAAATAAACTTTGGAGTAAAATGAGAGAAATTGAAAATTGAAAAAATTAAATAAGTAAATTTTTTGCGATTGGCACCGATGGCGTCGGATGGGCACCGACAACACCCTCGACTCGAACTGACCCTAACACCTTTAAAATTTGTGATTTGCATAGTGAAATGCCATTTTTACCCCTTGAGTCAACTTCAACCTCCAGTTTTTGCACCTAGGGCTTGTTATTGCTCAGATTTAAGGCGATTTTAAGGCAAACAAAGTTTGGATTTCATCTTCTCTAGTTAAGTGCTACACTTTGAACTCAAAATTTTTTATTTTCACTAAGGATTTATCGTACTTTGCCGAGATAAAAAATTTTGAGATTTTCTTGGAAGATTTTGAGAAAATCCTTTGGTGAAAAAATCTTACTTAGTAGATTTAAGTTTAAAACGTTTCACATTGTGATTTTTAAAATTTTGGGAATTTATTTGGATTTTATCAAATTTTTGTAGATTTACCATGGCACCTAAAATGAGCAAAGGAAAGAGAAAAGTAGATTTTGATGATCAAAAGTTTGTCAATTACAATCCGAATCATCATAGTGAAGTTACAAGAGATAGAGCCATCTTGAACTTCTGTATCCAGCAGATGAAATAAATAGATGTGGGCTCTATTATTTACAGGAATACTAGATCTATTACTTTTGGAGAGACTACTGAAGGTTTAGCACACCCTCCCCTGATCTTCACACTATGTGAACAGGCAGGAATTGATTATAGACCAGAGGAGGAGAGGATTAAACCTCTAAAACCTATTGGGCCTGCTAATATAAAGACTTATAAATCTCATGTTGGATGGAGATCTGGAAGTAGAACCAGGGATATTCCTTCTACTTCAGGTACTTCTAATACCCCTACTATTCAAGAACATATGGAGCAGATGATGATCCAACAGAGAGATATTTTGAGAATGGATCATAGAATGAAAAATATGGAGGGCAGAAATGATCACTTTGATGATTTGGTAATACAGAGGTTTGAATACGATGCTGATTATGATGATGCAATGATCAAATTCAAGAAGGGTGATCACTCAGTTTGGTTTCTTACTCACCCTGTTTTTACACAATATCAGCAACATAATTTGAATGTGGAAGAAGAAGAACAAGAAGAAGATGATTGGTGATGCTTTAGTTAGATTTACTTTACGTTTAATTGTACTTTATGCAGTGACAAGAACAAAAGACTATTTTTAATACTGTTATTAGTTTTTAGTACTTTATTATATGTATTTATAGTTTACTCTTTCTCAGCAATTTTTTTTCATGTATTATGTTCTATTTAATGTTTTAAGTTTGGTAGTTTTTCATATTAGCACCTGCAATATTTCAGAGTTAAGTTTTAAATCAGAACTTTCAACAAGTATGTTTTTTCTTTATGTATTAAATGTTTTCTTNTTAATACTGTTATTAGTTTTTAGTACTTTATTATATGTATTTATAGTTTACTCTTTCTCAGCAATTTTTTTTTATGTATTATGTTCTATTTAATGTTTTAAATTTGGCAGTTTTACATATTAGCACCTGCAATATTTCAGAGTTAAGTTTTAAATCAGAACCTTCAACAAGTATGTTTTTTCTTTATGTATTAAATGTTTTCTCTAACCATTAAATTTTCAGTTATTCATTTAAAATCTTTTAAAATTTTAAGTTTGAGGGGGAGAGAAATTTTTTTTAAGAAAAGAGACTTAATTTTATTTGTCCTCAATTAGTTATATTTTCAAACTATTTCAGAAATTTTTAACATGACATTTGATATTAGAGAAGATAACTATTTCTATATTTCTAAATACATAGTAAACTTAAGTAAAATTTTTAAATAATAAAGGTTAATTTTAGAGATTAAGATTATTTGGTTTGATAGAATAAGACTATGTTTTTCTATTTTTAGTAAAGGAATTTGTATTTTTGAAGTACTAAAAAATTTAAAGATTCATGTAAGAAGAAAAGATTAAAGTTTTATGAAAAATCATTAAATCTAATATAATTTTATAAAGTGGAAAACAGTGAAATGTATATAACTTTAAGAAGGGGATAGTGAAATTCAAAATCATTAAAGGCTATTTAGATATAGTAATCCTCACATCAAAATAAAAAAAAAAGAAAAGAAAAGAAAAGAAAAAGGATTGAAAATGATCATGAAAAAAAAAATAAAATAAAAGAAAAGAGAAGGAAAAAAAGATGTGAGGAGAAGCTTGAGGAGATGCCTAATTAAAAATTGGCTTCACTTGAATCGGCTTAGCTACATTTTCTAAACTTATATTTCAGTATTAGCATATTTACTAGTAAAGTTTCATTAAGTTCTTCTTCATATGGATATTCTAAGTGGCTTTAATATGAGTAATTTTCAATTTTCCTTGAAAAGAATAGAGAATAAAAAATCTTAGACTTGACTGCTAAATATTTTTATACCTTCAGTAATAACTGGAGTTATTTTGAATTTTTATTAAGTGATGCTATTTTATCTAGTGAACTAAAATAAGGAAATCTAGACGCTAAAATATTTACCATAAGTCATATTTTTATATAGTAAAGGAGTTACTTGAGGAAAAGTAACATTTAAGGCTGATGGATTTTAATACACAAAAAATATATGCATTTTTACACCCATATTTTTATACTCACTTTTTGTGATATTGCAATTTAATGGAAGGTATTTTCTATGTTTTATTGCAGGTTATTGATTTTGAGGACTTGGAGCAAAAAAAAAAGCAAAAAGGATTGAATTTGGAGCAAAAATGGAGAAGTTAAGAATTTGTTCAAGACCGACGACACCGTTCGACAGAGACGAAGAATTTTTTCAGCGTCGACGACGCTAGTGTCNTTGGTTTGATAGAATAAGACTATGTTTTTCTATTTTTAGTAAAGGAATTTGTATTTTTGAAGTACTAAAAAACTTAAAGATTCATGTAAGAAGAAAAGATTAAAATTTTATGAAAAATCATTAAATCTAATATAATTTTATAAAGTGGAGAACAGTGAAATGTATTTAACTTTAAGAAGGGGATAGTGAAATTCAAAATCATTAAAGGCTATTTAGATATAGTAATCCTCACATGAAAAGAAAAAGAAAAGAAAAGAAAAGAAAAGAAAAAGGATTGAAAATGATAATGAAAAAAAAAGAAAAGAAAAGAAAAGAAAAGGAAAAAAAGATGTGAGGAGAAGCTTGAGGAGATGCCTAATTAAAAATTGGCTTCACTTGAATCAACTTAAAGAAGAAGGCTTAGCTACATTTTCTAAACTTATATTTCAGTATTAGCATATTTACTAGTAAAGTTTCATTAAGTTCTTTTTCATATGGATATTCTAAGTGGCTTTAATATGAGTAATTTTCAATTTTCCTTGAAAATAATAGAGAATAAAAAATCTTAGACTTGACTGCTAAATATTCTTATACCTTCAGTAATAACTGGAGTTATTTTGAATTTTTCTTAAGTGATGCTATTTTATCTAGTGAACAAAAATAAGGAAATCTAGAAGCTAAAATCTTTACCATAAGTCATATTTTTATATAGTAAAGGAGTTACTTGAGGAAAAGTAACATTTAAGTTTGATGGATTTTGATACACAAAAAATATATGCATTTTTACACCCATATTTTATACTCACTTTTTGTGATATTGCAATTTAATGGAAGGTATTTTCTATGTTTTATTGCAGGTTATTGATTTTGAGGACTTGGAGCAAAAAAAAAGCAAAAAGGATTGAATTTGTAGCAAAAATGGAGAAGTTAAGAATTTGTTCAATACCGACGACACCGTTCGACAGAGACGAAGAATTTGTTCAGCGTCGACGGCGCTAGTGTTGGTGCAGAGTCTGTTTCTAGAAGATTCAATGAATTTGGATGCTTTTTGAAGAGTCTTTGGATGCATCTATTAGAGAACCAAACTAGGCTCTATTTAGGGCCGAAATTTGATCATAACCTCCCTCCCCCCTCGCACAATTTCAACTTCTTCCATTCATTTCAATTTTCATATTCACACACCTACATTCCACACCATTTCACACCATTAGTGAGTTAATGTTCTTATAGTTTTGAGTTTTTATGGTGAGTTTAAGTGTGAATTCTTCTCTAAGAAGTGTTGGAGAGAAAGAAAAGTGAGAGATTTCTTCTTCCTAGATTTCCTAAGAGAGGCTACAAAGCATTTACTTAGAGAAAGGGTTTCAGATAAGTGCTATTTGTTTATTATTGTTGTATGAACTCCCTTTTATATATAAAATTTGTACTTTGTTATATTTTTCTCATGAAGTCTGAGTATATTCCTTTATCTTTCTCCCTACTCTGAGATATAGTGAAATGAAGAGATAATGTGGATGTGTCAATGTTAAAATTTTAAAAAAAAAACTCCGCTCTTAATTTACTTTTCGATCTGGCCAATTGAATTGTTAAAATATGTTGTGAAACAAATGATCCGGGAAATGGAGTATATGTTCTTTAACAGAGTGAGAATCACATTTAATTTCATGAAGGAGTATTTCATTCATGAAATTAAGTGCAATAAATAGAGAAATACACTTTGTTAGGTGTAGAATTGGAGATTTCTAGGGTGATAGACTAAAAATCCCAAATTTGATCTTAGTGTTTAAAAACTAAAGCGAGAGTTAGCCTTCAAGGGAAGGAAAGTGGCAGCTCTAGAGTGGGAGCCAGTATCCTCTTAGCCTAGCCACAGATTTAGGGGTTGAACCTAAGATTATCCAATGATTTTCTATAACATTGAATCAGGGCAGAGAATTAAAATTTCTCCTATTTGGTACAATACATATTTAAATTTTTTATCTCATCTCATTTCACCAAGAACTCATTATAGTAGGAAAGATGCTTTTTCATAATAGAAAACTTCATCACATAAACATAGTTTAGTAGTTATGAATTTTAAAACATGCTTTTAAATTCTGCTAGTAGTAAATAATTTAGCTTTGACAGTAATTTCGTTTGATTCTGTAAATTTCCTAGTTAATTTATCATTTCAAATTTAAACTTTCGTCGTGGGATTGATATTTGGGACTTAAAGAGAAAGTCTATATTACTTGATAACGATATGTATATTTGCGTAGAATCCCAAATTTAAGTGCTTAATGTTATTATTCATAAAATACCATATCAAGTTTTTGACGTCATTGCAAAGCGGAGTTAACTTTATAAATTTTACGCAACTATATTTTCCAAGAATAGGAAGTAGACACATTAGCCGCATCAGAAGAGATTCCTAGTCTAGCAAGCTAGTTGGTAGGGCCATTTCCTTCTCTATAGATGAATGAAGCTTGAACCTTGAGGGAGGATTTGATGGATTTGATCTTCTGCAGCCATTGGGAGTGCCTCTAGGAAGGGGATTCAGCATCATGTAGCAGCAGCAGTAAATTAGTAGAGTCCACTTCCACCCACAGGTTATCCCAGTGAGCCAGTAAGGCAATTTTTATAGCCCAGTATACTGCAATGATTTGAACCTCAAGAGCATCTTCAACCATAATAGGTGCATAGAAGAAGAGAATACATTTTCCTTCTTGGTTCTTGAAGATACCCCCAACTCTTGAACTTGATTTTAAGAAACTGTCATTTGTATTTACATTTACATAAGAATGAGGGGCCAGTTTCTACTGCACTTTGATGATTTTGGGCACATTTGTTTGTTCAGCCAGTTTAACAGTGCATACCATAGGGAATTTCTTATGTTTGATAAGATTCAACAGGTAGGAGATGCATTGTCTGGTCAATTTGTTGATAGAGATATGACTTTCCTCAAACTTTGCTTGGTTTCTAGCCATCCAGAGAAACCAGGAGATAATGAAAGGTATAGGTCCAACCTTAGCATCTGCCCAATTTTTCCAGGAGTAGTGAAGGTGAAGCCACTTTAGGGTGTTTACTAGCAGGAGCTTGGTGAACTCTCTCCATACCTCTTGAGAAAAGGAGCATTCAAAAAATAAATTTGTGATGGATTCTTCAGCATTTAGGCATAACCAACATCTGGATGGGCCTCTCAGACCCTTCATCTTGAGAATATCATCAGATGGTATCAAATTGTAGAAAATCCTCTAGCAGAAAAAAAGGCATGGATGGGGATGAATAGCTGCTCCAAATGGCCTCCCCCCAATTCACCAAAGGCATACTGCTTAACTTCAAATAAATATGTTTAGGGATGCTCTGAGTGGAATATGATTGCACACAATTCTGTGCATTCTGGTCTTGTCAAAGTGCACATTAAAGATAGTGTTTGCTGAAGAATCATTAAGGAGAGAATGAAGTCTGGGTAATGACCAATGATCCCCCTCCCAATAATCTGACACCCTGAGATTGGTGTTTGTAGCATTAGTATTAGCTTGCAACATTTCCGGAGGACACCAATGATCAAGCCAGAAGTAGACGTCTCCCTTACCAAGTTCCCAAAGGAACAAGTCTTCAGCCATGCTTCTAATTTTTAGCAAATGGGTCCATAATAGGGAATCCCCCAATTTCCTATTAATCAGATTAGGATGGCTCTCTCTGCAATATTTTCC
>JXCR01107513.1:31897-47621 GCA_002079205.1 Phalaenopsis hybrid cultivar | reverse complement strand
CATATTAATATAATACATAGCAACCATAAGTTTGCTATTAAAAAATTCAACACCAACTTGTAATTATTTCTCAAATTTACACTTTAATATCAAAATGATACCGGGTAGAGCAAAACACAAATCATCTTTTCAGGTGATAGGTATGTAATTATACCAATAAATTCAAAACCAACATAGCAGAACAAACACTATGTATATACCAACCAAAGGCCACAAATCGAACATACCAAAATCCAACTAAAATCACAGAGCACAAAGAAAATAGGAAGTTGTAGCCTTCAAAAAATAGAGAAAAAAAGGATGTCATCGGTGCTATGTATGTAAAAATCCTAAAAAAGAAAATCTATGTGCAAATCATACGCCTAATAGAGCAAATCCAAGAATAATTTATGAGGGTAGAGGATACTGGAGGAAGAAGGAAACAAACACTGGGAAACCCTCATCACAGATGTCATCGAATGAAGGAAAGGAGTAAGAGAAAAAACCCAGACAGAGAGCTTGCGGGACGAGGCTGAGCGGGAGGAGCACGAGAGTAGTAGCAAACCAAGAAACGCGGAAAAAGCCACGCCCCTCATGCAGTGTGGCTTATCAGGCGTGTTTAATTAAACATACTAAACAATAGAGACAAGGACAATTGGCTGCACCGCAACGAAAATACAGTGCCAACTGACCCGTAATGAACTAATTGGCTTTATAGTAATAATATTGCCACGCCCCTCAAACAATGTGGCTTATCAGACGCGTTTAGTTAAACTTGCTGAACAACGGAGACAACGACAATTGGCTGCGCCGCAGCGAAAATGCAGTGCCAACTTGACCTGTAATGACCTAATTAGCTTTTTTATTGTTGTTTGGGTTAACTATCTTAGGGTTTCTAGCATTCACTAATATCTAACTCTACCTCCACCTAAAATTTTTCTTTCTCACCTAATATCACCCTTACACACCTCCTTTCACCCACCCACACCCAAAACCTAGTCATGTTGCCAAGGAGATAATCGCAGTGGGAATCCCACCAACTTTAACAGAGGCTTGGTACCTTCGAGATGAGGCAATCCAGATGGGTCATCTATAGGCACAACGGTGACTTACTAGATCAAAGGAATGAAGCAAATCTCTTCAACCATGCATATTCTAAAAATAAAGGACCTCTACCTTGAAGATATGACCTGAAATATTTAAAAAAAGAAAATTTTGAAGTAAATGTAGATTGGCGTCATTTTGATGACTACATGGACCATGACGAGTTCTTCCAGTGGTTCTGAACAATTTAATGTGTCTTTGAGTGTCAGGAAGTCCCACCAAACAGAATGGTAAAACAGTCCGCCAACATGTTAAAGAATAATACATTATTCTGGTGACAAAATTAAAAATACATATAATAGCACGAGGGAAAGACAAGATCACTAACTGATCTGAGATGAAATAGTAGATGCAACGCCAGTACCTACTAATTCACTATAGGCCAGTTGTCCAAACCTCAGCTTAAAAAATGGAGAGATCACATAACCGGAAGATCACCACATCTCACAGGCAGAGTTAATCCTCAGGATATTACAACTAGAGTACACCTAGGGGAATACCCAAACCTACTCGCTTGAGGAAAAAATGATTCAATGTAGAGAACAGGTGTAGCAAACTAGTATCCCTAAAGTTGTCCTCTTCATGAACTGTTTTCAAGTACCACTGATTTGGGCATATTGAATTAGATTACACAACTAGAGGAATTTTCTAGAGTAGGGTGTTGTTGAAAAAATAAGTAACGACATAATAGACACTGAAGAAGGTAATGACACAAAAGATTATCAGCCTCCAACTGGTGAGGAAAAAATGCACATAGTTCTAGCTGAGCCCATGAGTGAGTCTCCAACCAAATTAGGCTGGAGTTCATGGAACTGACACTAGAGACATGACAACCCAAAATAAGAGAAATTCTGACTTTTAAATTTATATACTCCTTCATGGGGTTTCTCTACTGAGGGAGGTCCATCATGTCAGAAACAAGTTTCTTTTGTGCCACGTTTGAAAGATTACATAGAGTTCTTCAGATATAGATTTAGTTCAACAGTGTCCTCACCATCATATGTCTAAACATGAAGGTTAATCACAACTTCAAAAATTATCTTGGGAGTTTGATGGGGAAGATAATTCTTCAATGGGATCCAAGTTCTATCACTGAAGAAGAAAACATCTCTCTTCAGTGGTTGCTAGTGAGACTGGCGCAGTCTACCTTATATTCCTTCCTAGAGTTGATTTTTCCCCACATATTTGTTTATCAGCTACATTCCACTGAATACAAAACGTGAAAGAAGGTTTCTGACTTAGTGGCTCGAGAGTTACATTGCAGGAACCTACATCGATATGCAACTCCAACTTATGATATGCCAGAAGAGGATACATATTTTATTTATAAAGACATGTTATGAAATGTCATCACATACATGATTGACTTTTCAGAAGATTATGTTATTCCTAATACCTTCAGCAAGGCCGACCTGACTACTGTGAGGAGGCAGAAACTTTATGCGTTCGAAGTTCCCCTTATATCAGAGTTAACCCATACCATGACACAAATGACACAATTTTATTGCTGATTTTCAAAAGGGGTGCAAGGACGGCGCTACAACAATAATATCACAACACAGATAATGATAATGCAAATTGCAGAAGCGAGATAACAAAAGACAGAAACAAGGCTCTCAAATGATGACAGTAGATCCGGTGAACGGAGGAAGTTGTGGGCGTGACGTCATGGTACGACAAGTGTTCTGGAAGAGCTGAACGATCCTCGGGGAATTTGAGACTACTAGATTGGAAGGTTGGCAGCGACGCAGATCAATAGAGGCAATAGAAATGAACCTGAAAGCGACAGAAAGGGGGCGCTCGAATGGCTGGTTGAGGCGGACGACCCGACAGGGGCGGGTGTTTTGCGGCTGACCTGGGTGGAGAAGGGCTCGACGAGTCTGTGAATAGCTGGGAGCAAACCGAAAAGAGATCCGAGGCTCGTCTGTGGCGCAAATACGGTTGGCGATCAGCTGAGTTGATTCCTAAGGGGAGCAACAACCCTTTTGTGGAGGGTTGAGGGAGTGCGTTTGGCAAGGGAAAGCGGGGAAAGGGGCTAAGCGGCCTTTCTGTGCAGAGGAAGGCATCTGTGACTTATAGGGGGAGGAAGTACCAAAGTGGAGATACACACTACCTTGGGAGAGATACAAACTTAACACTGCTCGCCGTCGGATACAACTCTAGAAGAGGGAATGCTTGGATGACACACCTGAAATTAGAAAATGATCAAGCACTCTTTTGTAATGAGCACACGACAATTATAAATAATATGGAAGTGAGGCCTAAATTGGGTAAGTGGAGAAATAGGTACGGATTAAACAAGAATGTAAGATATAGACAAAAAACTTGAAATTCACTCCAAGTAGAAACGAAAGGATTTGGTAGGGAGAAATTAAGGCCTGAGATGAGGAGGGGCGGAAATTGGGTTGATCTGCATGGTTCGCTTCAGCAGGGAGGCTGGACTGGTTCGTGCTAGTCCACTCAACCTCGGGAGGATGAAGTGGGGGCGCCATGCCCAACACGGAGGTGCTCAGGCCCTCGCTAATGCAACAAGTGCCGCACACGATCTTTCCGCGCCACCCGTTCTTCCACCTGGACCGAACCAGTCTAGGTTCTCCCTTTCGAGTAGTCGGTTGGTCCTCTTGGGCCACTACTAGTTATCCTCTTATTATTTACTTGTATCCCTGTTGTTCTAAGTTTAGTTTTTGACGTGAGTTTGTTTAGTACAACCGCCGACTTCCGTTTCTCCCTTCAAGGGCTGCATCCGAGGGATTGAGTGATGCTATGACTGTATCTCTCTCCCGAAATGGTGATTAACTTCCCTATATCCTTCCATATTCTCTCCATGTCGCTCCCGATCGGCATATCTCACTGCAGTCGAACAACATTTCGATTTATGTTTTCTGCAGTTCTAGCCACCATCATCGCCTTTTCCTTTTTCCTCTTTGCTGCCATTTCAGTTCCAGCCATCCACCTACACTTCCGCCACTGTTCCCTCCCTCGTGTCGCTGTCTGTGATGCTGTTGTCATCCGGAAATCAAGACATCTGCTGTTTTATTTCCCTCCCCTGGCTGTTCCAGCCTTTCCCACCTTGACTAGCTGCTCCACTTACCACCACACTTGGTGCCCTGGCCGTCCTAGCCCTCCGCTTTGTTGCCAATGTGATTTCAGCCCCTTTTTTTTGTTGTTCCAACCACCTACAACCCATGTCGGCCATCTATCTTCGCTCCCTAACCACCTAGCTGACTTCCACCACCCATGGATCGAGCTCTATTGTGAGTTTGTGTCATGTTAGCTGTTCTTTCTCTTTCAGTATGATTTGTAACTCCTGTATCAGCAGGTATTTAGGAGAATATGCATGATAAAACTATGTAATATTTATTAAAATGATTACAACTGATTAATTTCATAGGTACAAAATAGAGGTACAAATCAAAAGTACCATTGCTGCAAACCTACACTGTGTGAAAAATTGTGTAAAATGGAGTTAACAACATCGGCAATGCTTGATAAGAATGATAAAAAGGTTCTAAAATAGCTAACATATAACATCATAATTACCATTACGCCTAGCTTAACTTATTTTAAGGACTGCTTATGAAGCCTTATTTGTTCAGTTATTTTGAGTACTGCATGGCAATTTGGCTTGAGTTTACGGAAGTCATTATAGGCATCTTTAATTGAAATCATCGCTGCTCTATTTTTTTGAATCCAATGCCTTCCATAATGATTCTATCTATACATCTTATTGATGATAATCTACTTTTCTTTCATTCCCACTTCACCGAATTTTATTTTATGCAATTGTGCACCATAGGGTCTTTTCTGCCTCGTTAGTACATTCATTTCAATGCTTTTTAGTTCCTTTACCATTTATTCTTAACATTATCATTTTCTTTAAACATAAACTTGATTGTTATTGATTTTTGATATTGGAATCCAAACCACGAGGCAAGACACAATTCTATTACTGACTTAAAATATTGTTACGATGAAGTCTCGAAATAATGAAAGCCAAAGCCCAAAACAAAGAATTACAACTGATGCTTAACAAATTAGACACAACACGTTTGATGACGAGGGATTCAGGCGTGGGGAGGCTGGATTGGCGGCTGTGGTGAAGGATAGAGAATGGCAGGTAGCTATGGAAGAAGTAGGACAGCAGATCATCAATAGTAAAGGCGTCAAACAGTAGCTGGAGAGAAGCAGGAACGTTGTCGGAGGCTGGATTGAGGCTGCGGTGAAGGCCGGAGAATGGTGGGCTGCTGTGGAAGAAGGTTGGCCTGCAGGGAACCTGCAGGAAGAAGCCTGGCTGCAGTTGGTTCGGTGCAGGGAGGAGTATGGAGGGCTGCGGCCTTGTTGGGAGAAGGCTGGCAACAAGTTGGAGGGAGGAAGAACCTGGGCTGCAGCTGGTTGGGTGCAGGGAGGAGGCTGGACAGTGGCCTGCAAGGTGCAAGGGGCAGCGACAGCCTGCTGGGAGTATAATGGAGAGCTGCGGCCTGGTTGGGAGAAGGCTGGCAGCAGTTTGGAGGGAGGAAGAAGCTGGGCTGCAGCTGGTTGGGTGCAAGGAGGCTGGACTGCAGCATGAAAGGGTAAGGGGGAAGTTTGGAAGTTGCTGGGGGTGTTGGAGTCAAGGAGCAGCAGCGGCAAGGTTGGAAGAATATATAAATATCTCGACGGGGTGGAGCTACAGCCAGAGCACCACCTGGACCCGTAGAGGCGATCACCACATCGGACGAGGGACAGCTGGAGTACTATCTCGACTTCGGATACAGCCCTCGAAGGGGAAATTCCAANGAATATATAAATATCTCGACGGGGTGGAGCTACAGCCAGAGCACCACCTGGACCCGTAGAGGCGATCACCACCTCGGACGAGGGACAGCCGGAGTACTATCTCGACTTCGGATACAGCCCTCGAAGGAGAAATACCATGCTAAAACCTGAATTCAGATATCAAAACAAGACTCCCTAACTCTAAGCACATCATCCCATATTTATAAAGAGGCTATACTTCTTTTAGGTAATGAAAATAAAGAAGGAAAATAAAATATTATCAGATTTTCAGATTTTAAGAAATGATTTAAAATGAGAAAGGATTTAAATAAGAAAGGAGAATAAAATATAATTAGATTTTAGATTTTAGATTTTAGGAAGAATTTAAAATAGGAAAGTGCTTTGGAAGGAAAGATTGAGGGGGAGAGAAAGGAAAGGTGAGGAAGGAAGGAGGAGGAGAAAGATAAGAAAAGGGGAAAGGAAGAAGGGGAAGGCTCCCTAGAGGACTGGCTGGTCCTTCCCTGAGCCCCGTGTCTTTTTTTCTAAAATGTTTTTAATTTTGTTTTAGTATTCCTGTCCATGCTATATAGCAGCTCTTATTTCAATTTATAAAATTTATTATTATTTCGCATGCCATTCTAAATGAAGATGCTTAGGCAATGGGATTTAAAAAGTGCAACCTTGGCATATGTTATTTTCAAATAACATTATTCCTTAAAAATGAAATATTTTTGTAATTGTTGAAACGCAATTGATGTAATTTTAGAGTAGTACAGGCTTACGGCATTAAAGAAATTGAGTATATAATGTCCGATCATTATGTATATGTATTAATATCCATTTTTCCTTAGTGATGGAGGGCTAAGAAATATCCCAATGTTAAGTTACTTTATTCAGGACCAAATTCATGTACGAACGGGGATGGATAACTATATATTTCATTGAGTCGTAGCTGGGTGATTAAAAAGGGAATATACTCTTAAGATACAATTATAGTAAAGATAATATTGTGAAGATTTGAAGTTTTTTTGTTAAATTACATTAAATTGGCTATATTATGGGGATTTTTGCGCTACATTATCAACAAAAGAATTGATTGGCAACCAGCTACATGTGTCACTGATGAGAATTTTAGGATGGATTGCAAAATGAGTATAATGGAGAATGATGCCTATTTGAGATTATCTTATGGGTGAAAAACTTGTGTTTGACCATGTGCAGTAGAAAGTAGAATATGCGCTAATAAGGTGGGAGAGAGAAATACTTTGTAGGTGATGGGACAAGTTTTATAATGCTAATGATGATTGCTATGATATGCAGATGCCTTGTCAATGGTTTGGTGGTATGTTTGCTATTTTAATATTATCTTATGCTTTCCATCCATTGTTGTACAAGCAGTTTATTTGGCTAAAGTATCTTCACTTAAAAGAAATAGGATGATCCAATATTTCCATTTATCAGGCTTTGCTAGTACGGTAAGAATTTCAAGGATTTAAAACGCTAATCTATATTGTTGGGATATGGCTAATCTGAGTAGGGTGATAATAATAGTGTTATCACAATGTGGCTCGTGCAGCTTTTTTATATTGGGTATGGCCTTGTGCAGTTTTTGTAATTTCGGAACAACATGAGGTGATTCTCATTCCTGGGACGGTTTTGTCATCCTGTAAGCTACACTTGTTTGAAATTCCAAATTCACTTTACTTCTTTTTCATCAAATGGATATCTGGTTAATGTTTCTTTAGTTGAGGTAAGATTTGTGGTATTTTAATGGAATCTGAATTTGATGCTTTTCCAAATTTTAGCTTTTGCTTGCTTTTAGTTGATGCTTTCCACAAAGAACTGGATTTTAGATTGAGTTTCATTCTTTCACAAGCTTTTACTTTTTTGTGCTTTGCTAGTAGTGAAATCTCATAGATCATCTTTAAGCTGGCATTATTTCCAATTTGCAAATTATGATTGAATTGATTATATTAATTCCTCTAATTGCTTTGCGGATGTACAAAATATGATTTGTGAACAGCACTATGATGGTGATGTGGCAGAATTGTCATTAGATTTTACAGTGACTGAAGAGGTTTGTGGAAAGAGGATAGTGAGAGAGCTTAGACCTGATGGTAGGAATGTTTTGGTCACAAATGAGAATAAGCTACAATATATCCATGCGATTGCTGATTATAAGCTCAATTGGCAAGTATGTAATCTAGTCCGTCATTTCATTGAGTATGTAATCATTTCTAATATGCATATATTTATTATTTGTTCAAAATATTGATTTTCAGATGCTTGCATCAGCAAATGCATTTTATCGTGGGCTTATTGATCTCATAGCGCCTTCATGGTTGAGTTTATTTAATGCAAATGAATTTAATCAGGTATTCTCTCCACCTTTAACTGTATATACTAGAGTTTTTATGAACGGTCCTTGTCTGTTTCTTGTGAAAGCTTGTAAATATTTTTCACTTTTTATGCAGTTATTAAATTCAGTAACATTTTCTTTTAATTTCTATTAAAATTTATGTTGAGATTAAACAAAGTTGGCAGTAGTTTTTTCAAGATAAGAATTGCTTAGCATTCTTTTCCAAATTTAAAAGAGAAAAAGGAGAATGAAGAGAAAATGGTGATTGATTTGAAAAAAAAAAATTAAGGCATGCAGTATTGAAAGGTGGTACGTAAATTTTTTCTATATAATATATAATGAGTCATTTTGTTTATTTATATTTTTATAGTAAAATAAGTTTGTTTTCATTGTGTTGACCTATTAAAAAACAATAGAAATCTCACGTTGCTAGTATCCGACTTGTCACGCCCCATTATTATCTCTCCTTAAATCAACACAGGATGTAAAATCGGTGAGTGAGATTCAGCTAACTGAATATAATTCAAATTCTATTTTGGTATTTACTAGTAAGGATAGAATGAGAGACAATCATCTAAATTCTCCTGAAATAACACATAATACATTGCTCCACTCCACATATATTCAATAAAATCAACCAGTCAAATTTAGCGGAAACTGCTAAAAATATTTTATTTAAATATATCTATAAAGCATTTAAAATGTACCAAATTTTTTATAAAAATATAAGCTTCGTTTTATTTCATACTTCAAAATTTTGTCTTATAATAGCTTTATAATAAAATATAATCACAATTTATACCGATTCTACTCAGCCTCTTCCTTCTCTTTTTCTTTATCTATAGAAATGTTTATAGCATTTTAGTGAACTATATGACTTATCAAAATAGAAAAATATAATACACAACACAAATATTAAAGAATAATAAACAACATACATACTCTCATGAATAGACATAACATAAACATAAATTGGATACATATGATAAGTGCATCGCTATAACATTGAAAATTAAAGAAATCCTTGCATAGAAAGTTAAAATTTTATTGTACATGTAGTTTTTCTTAGTATATTTTGTCAATTAATGACTCAATTAATTGCATATTGATTTACATTCATCAAATCAATTTTTTTTAATTTTTTATTTTCTACTTTTTTATTTCATTTAATTTCAGATTGTGTTATATATAATTGTCTAGGTTTATGGGCCATTTTAAGATAATGTGCTGAAATCCCAAACAACATAACATAGGGTGTAAATTCTGAAGTTCAATAGAACCTTGGCGGGACTTAGTATTATCTCTATTGAATTATTTTATAGATCCTCGTCTCCAATGACAATTTTTTGCCCCACTTACACAGTATCATAAATATATTTTTGTCAACATATCCAAACGTGATATGGCCTATCTTAAGCTTAACTTATCTTCATCATTAAACTTTTTCTATAATTAAATTGTATTTACTTTGAGCTTATATCAACTAAATTTTCGTGTGGTCATGAAGTCCAAATCTTACTCTAGAAAAAAGGGTCATGCATAACTCTAATTTCCTCGCCTATTCCAGATGATTATGACTGACTTATTGCCTTGATAAAAGGGAAAGAGAAAACACCAAACAACCAAGTTATTCATTGGCCAATCAGTGTCTTTTCATATATTTTCTTCATCTCACAGAAGTTTCTTTGTTAACTTAAAATCCATCCCAATACCTAATACCTCAAATGTGGCTTTATCTGATGAGAAATAGAGAAAAATTATGAGAATAGAGATGGAGGCACTTTAGAAGAACAACACATGAGAAATAGTTGAGCTGTCACAAAATAAATAAGGAGTGGGAAGTTTGTCATGAAATCTAGTTCAGACGGGACTCTAGAGAGATACACAACAATGTTAATGGCTACACAAACATATCGAATGAACAATCAATAGATTTTTTTTTCTCCAGTGGTTTAGATGAATAAAGTGAGGCTTCTTTTATCCTTTGCTATAAATTTCAATTGGGATTTATAATAATTTGATGTGAAGAATGCCTTCATGGTAAATTAGAGGAAGAGATATACATGGAGAATCCATTGAGCTTTGGAGTAATGTTTTGCAAATTGAAAAAGGCATTATATGAAGTCAAGTAGTCTCCAGGAGCTTGTTTTGATAAGTTTACAAATGTGATGCTTAATATTAAGTATAAGCAGAATCAAGGCGATCATACAGTATTCATCAAACACGTTTTGGAGGAGTTCCCGCTCTTCTAGCATATGTTTATAACATAATTATTTTTAGGAATAATGAGAAGAAAAGGAGGCCTTAAAAAATTACTTGGCAATGGAATTTGAAATCAAATACTTGGGAAGCTTCAAATATTTCTTTGGGATAGAGGTAGCTTGACCTTGGCAAGGTATTTTTGTTTCCTAATAGAAGTATGTGATTAACTTCTCGAAGAAAACTGATAATTTATTCTATAAACTTGCTTCAACTTTGATTGGGCTCAATCACAAATTTGGAGAGGTGAATAATGACAAGGTAATAGATAATAAAGGGTTTCAAAATTTGATTGGAGAGCTAATATATTTGACACACACTCGACCCAACATTATCTGTGATGTGAGTATTGTTAGTTAGTTCATGCACAACCCTAAAGAAGTTCACCTACAAGTTACAAAACAGTCACTCCATTACCAAAATGTTAATCCAAGAAAAGAAATTTTATTCAATAAAGATGAGATGCTGATTCTTGAAGCTTATACTGATGCAAATTTTGCAAGATCTCTTGTTGATAGATGTTCCACACAGGTTATTACATGTTCTAAGGTGGTAATCTGGTTATATGGAGGAGTAAGAAATAAAATGTGGCACATTAGTCAAGTGTGGAAGGGGAGTTTAGGGTCATGCTGAAAGTGTGTGTGGGCCATGTGGTTGAATATCATCATTGAAAATTTCAAGATAAAATGGGAGGAGCTTATAAGGCTTTGCTGTGTCAGCAAAATCATCAATATTGCTCATAATCCAGTACAATATTGTCACGAACCGGCCTAGGGCTTTGAATTAATGAAGACGGGAACAGGCGGTCGGACGATGAGAATTAATTTTTTCCATATTTGTTTTCTATTAAGAAATGAAAAAGACATTAATCAATCTAAATTAAAATAATAAAATTAAGAATACTTCATTATTGGTTACCCGCATCTTCTATAAACTTTATCCCTCATATCGTTCAACTTTTAATCAATTAAAGTAACATGAAAATTTTGCTTAAAAATAACAATAAACTAATTAAGACAATGAATACTCATACTCCTAAACTATTATAATACAAGAAAAAAGAAAGCAAATGCATCCTAAAACTTTTAATAAATCAATAATAACATATGAGATGTTATCAATGAATCTTGTTATATCAATAATATGTCAATATCATTTTATATATGTCCAACTATCACAGAAACATCGTTTTAAAATTATACCACTTAATGTACTTTGATATTAATATCCTTTTCTATATATGTGCACGGGTACGTTAGTGTTCTCCCACTAGTATCATAAAATCATGCAAATATAAACATGCCATAAAAAAAACACTTTCTAATAATAAATATTTCATTCTCACTTGCATAACATTCAATATTTTTGTGCAAGATTCAGGATCTACAAACTTAGCTCACAAGTCTTTTTTACAATATGAACAAATTCATTAGAACCTTTATTCATGGGTATACAATATTATAACAGTAATAAAAAATTTATTTGATCAAGAAAAAAATAATATTATCATTGTATAACAATTTGAGTACTCTCATCGATGATAGATGATATGCTTGCTTTTAATTTCTATTACTTCTATCAAATTATCACCTATAAAAATATAAAGTATTCAATTATTATATTTTAATTTAATTATCAATTATTATTGTATCGTACTATTAAGATTTCATTACTTTAAACTTTAAGTTTGATTAAGAAAGTATTAAATAATATTAATTTATACATCATTACATTTAAAATTAAAACTCTAACCTTTCCTTAATACTTGAATTAACTGGACTTAAGTTAAACATTTAAATAATAAACTTATAACTCTTTCCTTTGATCGCGGTTTGTTACCGACGTCGCCTCCTCTGCTTGTCACCGACGTTGTCTCCTATGCTAAGGGAGCCTTCCATGTAGCTGAGTCTCACCCTTCCTTTCCCTTACTCTTTTCTCTTTCTCCTTTCTTCTTCTTCTTCTTTTGGACTTGCTTTGTCTTTCCTCATACGCATTGTTTTATAGAACACAAGTGACCTCTGAGTTCTCTACTATTCAATTCCTTTCCCTTCTTTAATAGCATGATTCCTCACTTTTTTTCCATTCCGTTCATTTCCTTTTCTTCTCTGTTTGCCTCCTCTTCTTCCATTCTTTNTGTTCCACACAGGTTATTACATGTTTTGAGGTGGTAATCTGGTTATATGGAGGAGTAAGAAATAAAATGTGGCACATTAGTCAAAGTGTGGAAGGGGAGTTTAGGGTCATGCTGAAAGTGTGTGTGGGCCATGTGGTTGAATATCATCATTGAAAATCTCAAGATAAAATGGGAGGAGCTTATAAGGCTATGTTGTGTCAGCAAAATCATCAATATTGCTCATAATCCAGTACAATATTGCCACGACCCGACCTAGGGCTTTGAATTAATGAAGGCGGGAACAGGCGGTCGGACGATGAGAATTAAATTTTTCCATATTTGTTTTCTATTAAGAAATGAAAAAGACATTAATCAATCTAAATTAAAATAGTAAAATTAAGAATACTTCATTATTGGTTACCCGCATCTTCTATAAACATTATCCCTCATATCGTTCAACTTTTAATCAATTAAATTAACCTGAAAATTTTGCTTAAAAATAACAATAAACTAATTAAGACAATGAATACTCATACTCCTAAACTATTATAATACAAGAAAAAAGAAAGCAAATGCATCCTAAAACTTTTAATAAATCAATAATAACATATGAGATGTTATCAATGAATCTTGTTATATCAATAATATGTCAATATCATTTTATATATGTCCAACTATCACAGAAACATCGTTTTAAAATTATACCACTTAATGTACTTTGATATCAAAATCCTTTTCTATATATGTGCACGGGTACGTTAGTGTTCTCCCACTAGTATCATAAGATCATGCAAATATAAACATGCCATAAAAAAAAATACTTTCTAATAATAAATATTTCATTCTCACTTGCATAACATTAAATATTTTTGTGCAAGATTCAGGATCTACAAACTTAGCTCACAAGTCTTTTTTACAATATGAACAAAGTCATTAGAACCTTTTTTCATGGGTATACAATATTATAACAGTAATAAAAAATTTATTTGATCGAGAAAAAAATAATATTATCATTGTATAACAATTTGAGTACTCTCATCGATGATAGACGATATGCTTGCTTTTAATTTCTATCACTTCTATCAAATTATCACCTATAAAATTATAAAGTATTCAATTATTATATTTTAATTTAATTATCAATTATTATTGTATCGTACTATTAAGATTTCATTACTTTAAACTTTAAGTTTGATTAAGAAAATATTAAATAATATTAATTTATACATCAATACATTTAAAATTAAAACTCTAACCTTTCCTTAATACTTGAATTAACTGAACTTAAGTTAAACATTTAAATAATAAACTTATAACTCTTTCCTTTGATCGCAGTTTGTTACCGACGTCGCCTCCTCTGCTTGTCACCGACGTTGTCTCCTATGCTAAGGGAGTCTTCCATGTAGCTGAGTCTCACCCTTCCTTTCCCTTACTCTTTTCTCTTTCTCCTTTCTTCTTCTTCTTTTGGACTTGCTTTGTCTTTCCTCATACGCATTGTTTTATAGAACACAAGTGACCTCTGAGTTCTCTACTATTCAATTCCTTTCCCTTCTTTAATTGCATGATTCCTCACTTCTTTTCCATTCCGTTCATTTCCTTTTATTCTCTGTTTGCCTCCTCTTCTTCCATTCTTCGTTTCATCTTCGCCGATCTGAAACGTGTCGTCACGAACATGATAGGAGTGATATAGATATTTATTCTATAAAATAGAAATTAGGCAGCCAATTGATCCGTACTTCCTATATGGCTACAAAGGAACAATTTGCATGTGTTTTCAAAAGGATTTGATGATTATGATATCTCTATGATTATATCCAAATAAGGAATGGGTGATATTTCTTTACTAGCTTGAGGGGAAGTGTTGGAATGTTGACAACTATTTTAGGATAGTTTTTTAGATTTTATATTATTAGGAAAAGAAAATTAGTTATGAAAATCCTTTGATGTGGGGACTTAGTTTAGGGTAAAACATTTTAGTTTTATTCCTTATTATTTTTCTTGGTTCCTTTTTATTATCAATGTATAATATATATATAATTGTTATTGTGCATTATTTGTGGATTTCTTTTATTAGGGATTCAGTTTGTACTATCCTCTTCATTTCTTCTTTGTGTATTTATTGGTGTGGTTTGGCTTCTGTCGGCGTNTCCCTTTTGGGTTTCCTCATGTTGGTTTCACCCTTCTAAATGCTAGAAGTCGATACCACACACTTGGAACCACAAAAGAGGACGGAAATAGGTCGAATTAAAACGAGGCGGGTACCACTTCTAAGGTTCTAAGATAGTCAAAGGGAGATCCCTAAGGCTAGATCCTAAACCCTAAGAGGAAGACTAGACCTCACAAAAAAAATGAGGTCAACAGCTTCGTGATTTTTTTTTTCATTCTTCAATTTTTTCCACATTAAATATGTGTTTTTCCTTGTTTCCTTGTTTGTGCACTTCTGTTTAAAGTATTGCTTTAGATCTCTCGAATCGGTTTCTCGTTTTAGTCATATATCTCCCACAACACTACATAAATCTCACTCATGCAATTTGTTATTATTCATACAAATTGCCATTCAGTGACTTAATGAAATTAGAAAAAGTTATATTAATCCTAGTCATTTGAGAAATTCAACTTTTTTTATGATAAATTTATAACACTGATATCGAAAGCCTTTTTTGGATGCCAAATGTTTCACATCTTTTCTAGCGGTATTTAGTGTGTAATTGTAGGTGTATATGTCAATTCAATACAGAACGTGATGTTGAACTTGCAATATGAAATTACAAAAAAACAATTGAAATGGGTTTTAGAGATGCCAGATCTATGGAAATTAAAGTGAGGCATAATCTGATATTTATTTTGGCCCTCTATTCCTTTATATATATATATCTTAGTTAAATTTCATCTGTAATGTATTTTGTCAAATTTATATTTTTTATTCAAGCAATCTGCTTTTAGCAAAGTTATAGCATTTCCAAAGGTTTTCATGGATCGAGTCTCACTNCCGAACCAAGAAGCAAGGAAATAAAAGAACAAAAATGGGGTGAGAGAGAGGAGACACTGATCCATCTAAAACAACGAAAAAGAAGACTGGATCAGCTCTCAAAAGACTCCTATCGGAAAGACCCGGAAAAGTAGGGCCCGAGGTCTTTCCTGACAGACACAAGACA
>JXCR01107513.1:14592-30646 GCA_002079205.1 Phalaenopsis hybrid cultivar | reverse complement strand
CAAAACTACCAAGAAGAGGAAAGCCACAGCGTGAAGACTGGTCTCGCTTCGGGAAGGAAGACTGCGGGCAACAGTGCGCCAGGTAAGGANTATATATATTAATTTATATTAAACCTTTTTAACCCCCTTTCCTCTTTTAACACTAAATCCCTAACGCACGCACTCGAGCTCTGTCTTCTTTCCCTCTCCCGTTTGCGTGCCTGACCCTTTCCCTTTCTCGGTCTCAAGCCAATCAAGCTCCTCCTCTACGCGAGAGAAAGTTGACCTCTTATTTGTCTTTGCCCGACACTCTCTGCCCGCAGCCTTCCTTCCCGAAGCCGTGTCTGTCTCCCTGAACTGTGGTTTTCCTTTTCTTAGTAATTTGACTCTGGGAAGCTTGCTCCCTGGTATACTGGAATGACATTTCTTTTCTTCTTCCCGATGCTTCCCTCACTGCCACTAGTCTCGCCGCTCGGTCCGAGAGGCTTCGGTGGCTTCGCCCTCTGTGAGCAGTGAGCGTGTCCTTTTCTTTTTGCCCCGATTCGAGTGTCGTGGGTTCAAGGGGTGACCTTCTGCCTCTTCCCCTCTCTTCTCTGCCTATAAACATAGTTCCTTCTGATTTTTTTTGGGTTGTTAAAAAAAGTTTTGTAGGAGGAGAGTAAAAATTTTGGCTGTGAGGAGATTGGAAAGGGAATCTCTGTGAGAACATTTCTTTGAGGTGAATTATTGTGTTGCAGCGCTTTTACATTGACATTAAAGAGGTACCCCCCTCCTTTCCCCTTTTCTTCGATGCCCTGTTTCCTTTCGGTTTTCCTCTCTGTCGAGCCTTTGAGCTTGGATCTGTTGGATGATACAACATGCTAGTTCTCTTTACTTTCATATATTTTGAGGCATTCACTTTAAAAGCATGTGAAGGATGAAATGTGAGCATGTTTCAATGGTGAGAGTCAATTAATTGCTTAGGACGGTGCAAACATAGCATGATATAAGTGTTCTTATTTTCTCCTGTTAGCTTGAGATGGAATTGTAGCATGTCCCTATTACTTTGAACAGGAGGGTTGAAACGTGGCTTTGAAATAATTTTAGGTCCTCTTGCAAGCATGTTGGGATGAGTATTATGAAGCTTTTCACTTATTTTCATTTAGCATGAAATATTGGAGAGGTTATTTGGCCTTTCACGAATGCTTGGGAGTTCATCCTACTGTTTTATGCATGTTTGGGGGCTCGATTTTGGCTTCCTGTGGCTTTCCCTGGTTTGAAATATATACTATAAGAAAAATCTATTTAATGCGGAAAGTGTTGTAGCTTGTTCTGAGGGCTTGGTTTAGCTCCTCGTGAAGTTCCTCTCCTGTTGNATGAAATATTGGAGAGGTTATTTGGCCTTTCACGAATGCTTGGGAGTTCATCCTACTGTTTTATGCATGTTTAGGGGCTCGATTTTGGCTTCCTGTGGCTTTCCCTGGTTTGAAATATATGCTATAAGAAAAATCTATTTAATGTGGAAAGTGTTGTAGCTTGTTCTGAGGGCTTGGTTTAGCTCCTTGTGAAGTTCCTCTCCTGTTCAAATATTTGTTGGAGTAATTTTATGCTTGGGACATTTAGACATGCAGGTGGTTTATTAGCTTTAGATGGCTCGATTATATCAATGCTTGGGCTTGTTTTAATCTTGTTGAGCTCTGGCTTTGGCTTTTGGTTCTTGTTGAGCTCGGGTTCAGTTTTGGTCCTTGTTGGGCTCGGTTTTGGCCCCTGTTGGGCTCGGTTTTGGCATTCCACGGGTGTCTTAGCTTAAATATACGAGTAATGAATGGATTTATGTTGATTTGGGAGAATTCCATGGCTGTTTTTGCTTAAAACATGCGTTAGTTCTATATTTTGATGTCTTGGGAGTGTGGAGATGTTTTTTTATTTTTAATTNCATGGCTGTTTTTGCTTAAAACATGCGTTAGTTCTATATTTTGATGTCTTGGGAGTGTGGAGATGTTTTTTTTTTATCCTTTTGTTGTAACCCGAATTCGAACCTTAGCTGTGACTCGGTTTTGGCTCGACTTGGGAGCTTGGTTTGCTTGTTTTAGCTCCTACTCCAGAGCCTATGATTGAGTTCTTAAAACTTGTCTTTACTCAAGAGTTTTGATGGCTTGCTTTTCTGATTTTAATCCCTACCCGAGAGGTGGCTTTGCTAATCTTAATTTCTACCCGAGAGGTGGTTTGGTTCTTTTTGATTATTGTTGGTCTCGGCTCTTACCCGAGAACCTGTTTTGGATATGTTGTGTTGTCTCCATTCGAAGGCTGTTATTTGGTCTTGATNTTTGAACCTTAGCTGTGACTCGGTTTTGGCTTGACTTGGGAGCTTGGTTTGCTTGTTTTAGCTTCTACTCCAAAGCCTATGAATGAGTTCTTAAAACTTGTCTTTACTCAAGAGTTTTGATGGCTTGCTTTGTTGATTTTAATCCCTACCCGAGAGGTGGCTTTGCTGATCTTAATTTCTACCCGAGAGGTGGTTTGGTTCTTTTTTATTATTGTTGGTCTCGGCTCTTACCCGAGAACCTGTTTTGGATGTGCGGTGTTGTCTCCATTCGAGGGCTGTTATTTGGTTTTGATGGATTGAGTTGGCAGTTTATGTGGTCGTAATTCGATGTTTGCTTGGTGCCTAGCCGCGGGTTTGTGATATGGTTGAATCAGCCTCCCCTTTTGGTCCTTACCCGTGAGGCCTATTGTAGGTCATTGGGTGTGATTTGGTGTTCCTTACTAGGCTTGGATTGCCTTGAGTGTTGTGGATGAACCAAGTTTGCCATCCCAAAAATTATGATTATTTTAGTTATTCCTTCGCGTTTGTCAAGGAAGCGTTGTAGCAGTTGTTGGTGGTCATTTTGTTTGCTTTAGCCGTGAGCCCCTTTGTGATCTGGGTTGCTCTGGTCGTGGGCTTTTGCAGCTGCTCTTTGCTGCCTTAAACTGCGAGCTTTAACAACTCTTTTTTGGGCCCTTTGTTGCCTTAACTATAAGCCTTACTTGTTGTCTTTAGACTGCCTTTGGTTATGAATCTTGGTAACCATTCCTTGCTCTAGCCGTAAGCCCCTCCTGTCCCCGTTCCTGGCTTTGGCCGAGAGCCTTGTTGGCTGTTTTCTCTTCTCTGCTGACCCTGGCCGTGAGCATCTATGTGGTTTTATGGGTAAATTTTGTGTTTATTTGATGTATGAGGTTATCTATTAATTTGAAAGGCCGAAGAATTTTGATTTTAGTATAAGTTTGGAAATGNACGGTGTTGATGATAAAGACACACCAAAGATAGAGCAAAAAGATGCCCTATCCTATAACATCAAGATCCAGACATTTGATGAACAATAGGATATGGTATCCTTCACCGACATAAGTCCAGCGGGAGTTGGCTCGAACCTCCTCAGATGATTGACAGTCCCACACCCGACAGTGTAATCGACTCGTGAACAACAAAAATTTCTAAAAAAAAAAGATAAGTTTTGATAAACTATTTTCAAACAAAAAACATACTTTTCTACGAAACAAAATTGATAACTCTTCTTTGCATGTTTAAAATTTGTGTGTATGTCGAAAACATAAATTTTAAAACACGTTTTAAAGTTGGTTGTCTACCTGACGAATACCTGTTTAAGCTGGGAAATAGCCCCCCTAAGTGAGGTTCAAGACAACCTTCTAGACGAATGACGGGTTCTATACATTGGGGTGACCCCTCGAGAATAAATATACAGCTGAGTTTAGTCCCATACGAGTGCTTGCGGTCCCCCTCACTTGAATTTTTTTATGTTATCAAAGTTTTGGGACAGGGCGCTCGTGTTATTTTTCCTTTCTTTCGGGATTTCTCGGGATTTTTGAGGATTTCCTTTTACTTGAGTCTTTTCTCGTTGATTTTCTCGAATTTTTTCCGCTTTTCTTCGAATTTCTTGGATGATGTTTTCTTCCGGACTTTGTTTTTTTTCCTGAGATGCATTTAGGTTTGTTATACTTAAAGAACATCGGATCTCACAGGCACACATGTTTGCTTTACATTTTTTTTAGTAATTCATTTCCGGTCTCTACTTGCTGTTATTCTTCCTATATAGCATGTTATTACTCATGTTTCGTACTTGCTACTGTTCTCCCTGTATAGCATGTTGCACTTGTCCTGTTTTTACCTGCTATTGTTCTTCATGTATAACATGTTATACTGTTCCTGTTTTGCCTACTACTGTTTCACGTGCATTCTACTGTTTGTTCCTGCATTACACACTTTATATTATATAGCTTCAAGCCTGTTTTTTTTACATAGGATGTTTAGAGGACTACAACCATAGGGCCGTTTGATTTGATACTATAACCGGGCCTTCTTTACATAGGATGTTTAGAAGACTACAACCATAGGGCCGTTTGATTTGATACTACAACCGGACTTACTACTGCTCCACTTGCATGCTACTGTTCATTCCTGTATTGCACGTTTTACATCTTTATAACTTTAAACATGTTTACCCTTTTTTGTATAGTATGTTTAGAGAACTACAACCTTGCACATTTTACATTTTATAACTTTAAATATGTTTACCTTTTTTACATAGGATGTTTAGAGGACTACAACCATAGAGGTGCATTGCACACTTTATATTATATAACTTCAAACATGTTTCCTTTTTACATAGGATAGGGCCATTTGATTTGAGCTGGACACCCTAGAAAACTTAAACTCGTCACGTCGAGGAGCTTGGAGCTAGCGCAGTGGGCAACATGACCATATTCAACAGCAGAACATGTCTTCCCCAGCAAAACTATTTCTTTTCTTAGAAATTAAACAACAATCCATACGATTTCGAGGTTGTTCGCCTAGCGCGACATAAATCCCCCATCTTTTTCTTTAGGCATTCGTATAGCTCTATTGTACGATTTAACCCCTAACTCGTTCTAAGTTCAGAGGTTGTCGTCCGGTACGACGTAAACCCTCATATCTTCAGGCGATTTGTGTGACTATGTCACGTAAATATAAGCCCTAATTAAATAAAATTGACAAGATGAAACACTTGAATGATTTATCCTCAAAACTGAAGCCAAATCGTAGGATAGACCGGGAAGTCACTGAGGTTCTCCCCATGATCTGTGACCTCCCCTAGTTTATCTTCATTTGGATTCCTCAACAATGTTCCAGATTTGAGTCTTTCCCCTTTCACATGCCTTCGTCCGATTTCGTTGAAAAGTCATATCCTTTTGACTTCTTTGAAGATAATATTCTCTGATTTTTATCGAGAGTTTTTTTAGGTGATTTCGGTCATTTAAGATATAATTAACTATAAGGGTTTGCTCTTACNATATACGTAAATTAAAACGTCCTTCCGAAGTGGGCGACGGAATTTCGATTCCGGCGACCGACAGCTTCTTACAGGCGACCCCCACAAAACGNATGATTTGAGGTAGAGCGCTCTTTCATTTAAACTGCGAAAAATATGAGGTCAGTTTGATTTCATTTTTTTTTTAATTATAGTGTGTGTGTGTGTGTGTGTAAATTAAAACGTCCTTCCGAAGCGGGCGACGAAACTTCGATTCCGGCGACCGACAGCTTCTTACGGCGACCCCCACAAAACAACTTTTTAGCTGCCGACAGTATGTGACACGGTGCTTAGGGAGGTTAAACCGCATGGTTTAGTTGTATGGGAGTTGGATCGGTCAGCCAGCTCTTGGAATACAATCACCGCCCCTCCCCTCCCCTCCCCTCCGCTCCCCACTTTTTCCTCCCATCTACCTATTATAAATATGTTGCTTGCTGAGTTAGGGTTTAGTTCATTTTATTTTCAAATTTCTGCCTCCAGGCATTTCCCCTTGCCAGGGTTGTATCTGAGGACAAGTGGTGCTCTAGCTATATTCAGTTTTGAGGTGGTGATTATCCTCACAACCCCTCACACCGTATTCCTTCTCCACGACTCTCTGACCTTCAACTGACAATTGTCTGNATTTTATTTTCAAATTTCTGCCTCCAGGCATTTCCCCTTGCCAGGGTTGTATCTGAGGACAAGTGGTGCTCTGGCTATATTCAGTTTTGAGGTGGTGATTATCCCCACAACCCCTCACACCGTATTCCTTCTCCACGACTCTCTGACCTTCAACTGACAACTGTCAACAATCCTCCAGCCGCATAAGCCTTTCCTGCAACCCTTCTTGTTCTTCACCTAACCTGGTTGTAACCCCTTTGGATCCCTTCTAGATCCTCCCGTCACCCCTTTCTAGCCCTTACCATTTAGTCGCATCCTACACCACATCCCTCGCATACTACAATGACCGTCCCAACCTCTCCAGCAAGCTGGCGCAGTCCTCCCCCATACCGACTATTTTCAATATCCCTCCAACTCCCTCCTGTGTTGCCGCATCTCCTAATCTGTAACTCCTTGATTCCCCCACCTCAACCCGTAGCCCGCCACCTTCATCTTATCTTTCGGTGTCACTTGTGCGCTGTCTTGTTTGTTTTTATTTTAAGAGTCTTAGCTTGTAACATTTTGAACTCAACAATAATATTTGTTTTTTTNTCTCCTAATCTGTAACTCCTTGATTCCCCCACCTCAACCCGTAGCCCGCCACCTTCATCTTATCTTTCGGTGCCACTTGTGCGCTGTCTTGTTTGTTTTTGTTTTAAGAGTCTTAGCTTGTAACCTTTTGAACTCAACAATATTATTTGTTTTTTGATTGTGTTATGGGTTAACTCAGACATCAATTTGTATCAGAGCTAGTCGACTCTAGTCCTATCCTACGGCTTCCTAGCATGCGCCTTACCCCTTTACCAAAATTTTTTTCTTTCCTATCCTCAACCACCCCCTTTCAAACTCAAACCCTAATCATGCCACAAGGGAGATGCATGTTGGAACCTACTTGGCACACAATACAACGGGAGATCCTTCGACTTCAATGGAGGCTCGCGGAGATTGATGATGGAGCCCAGGGGTGATTACCCTCGACCACGATTTAGAGAGTCGAAAGGGAGAAATGGACCAGGATTTGAATCCGTTCGACAATGGAAGACATCAGTGATGAAGAATAATGGCTCTTACGCTTTAGAATTCAATATCCGAGTAGGCCGAGAGAGGAGCCCACATATGGAGGACTCATGGTCGAACCGGAGCTTGGGGGAGGTATGGATCCAGTTGACTTTATCGACTGATTGCAAACTGTGGAGTCAATTTTCGAATATAAGTGTCAGATGATAAAAAGGGTAAAATTAACAGTCATTAAATTGAAGAAGTGTGCCTCCTTGTGAGAAAACTTGCAGAGGCAGAGGAAGAGAAAAATGATAAGATTATCATGTGGGAAAATATAAGGAAAGAAATGCAGAGGGNCGAATATAAGTGTCAGATGATAAAAAGGGTAAAATTAACAGTCATTAAATTGAAGAAGTGTGCCTCCTTGTGGTGGGAAAACTTGCACAGGCAGAGGAAGAGAAAAATGATAAGATTATCATGTGGAAAAAGATAAGGAAAGAAATACAGAGGAAATACCTTCCACCTCACTACCGCCAGGATATATTTCTGAGACTATACCACTTGCAACAAAAAGACTTTTCAGTGGAGTTCACAACATGATTTGACCATTGCAGATGAAGTGTGAGTTGGTCGAGCTAGAGGAACACACCATAGCTCGGTACCTAGGGAGCANGAAATACCTTCCACCTCACTACCGCCAGGATATATTTCTGAGACTATACCACTTGCAACAAAAAGACTTTTCGGTGAAGTTCACAACATGATTTGACCATTGCAGATGAAGTGTGAGTTGGTCGAGCTACAGGTACACACCATAGCTCGGTACCTAGGGAGTGTAAAGCCCGCTTCATGCGGGTGCTGGCAAGGGGGGCTGATCCGACCCAGGAAAGGCCGGTTGGACCAACCTATCACATTGAAAGCGATAGAAACCTATGTCGATCCTGCCCCAACTATTCTCCATTGTCGTCGAAACCTCCTTTTGCCTTTTCTGGTTAATGCCCAAGGGGAGAGCCTTTCCCTTTATTTTATCTACTAGTCATTATATGTGCTGTTTTTTTCTTGTTTAGGGTTCTGTGTTTTGTGTTTTGTGTTTTGTTTTTCTATTTCTGATTTATGTGCATGNCGGGTGCTGGCAAGGGGGGCTGATCCGACCCAGGAAAGGCCGGTTGGACCAACCTATCACATTGAAAGCGATGGAAACCTATGTCGATCCCGCCCCAACTATTCTCCATTGTCGTCGAAACCTCCTTTTGCCTTTTCTGGTTAATGCCCAAAGGGAGAGCCTTTCCCTTTATTTTATCTACTAGTCATTATATGTGCTGTTTTTTTCTTGTTTAGGGTTCTATGTTTTGTGTTTTGTTTTTCTATTTTTGATTTATGTGCAAAGTTGATTCCCTTTGGTAGGGCTATAACCAAGGAGGTAGTAGTGTTCTAGTTGTATCTTCCTCCAAGGCAGCGATTACCTCAACCTCCCCCTCCCATCTCCCACTCCAACTGCTTCTAGACTACTGGTCATCCGCTGTTCGATCCACTATCTTCATTCCAACAGGCGAAAACCCTTTCAAGTAACCCATCCACCTCTCTACCACCTCCCTTTCACTGCATGACACCGATTACCTCAACTCTATTTGACCCATTCGGTCAAACGGAAGTGTAACAGATTATGACAATTCAGCCAGATTCATTTTTCACCAACATCTATCTTGTGTTTTACTCATTAGGATCAAGTGAGTAAAAAATTAATCTGCTTAAATCGTCACAAAAACATACATTACACTTTAAATCCTCTAATATTTATCAGAAATAATGATATGGAAGCATGTAAAGAACATTTTTCAAAATAAAATATAGAAGCTTCAAATGTGAATTAAAATCTATTCTATCAATTATTAACTTCATCTCACATAATTGATTAACTTCGATAGAAGTAACATTTAACATTCTAACTGATAATATCATAGGCATTAATATGATATTAAATTGCATCATTTTAACCAATTCCTCATCTATAAAAGAATATAATGCTCCTGAATCAAACAATAACTTTGTTGGCCTATTCTGAAGATATATGATATCTATTTTTAAAACTATTTCATTGAACATTTAGGCTTCACTTATTAATATCTTTAAGTTCGTGCATTATATTATGAATGACATGACATGAATTCTATTATGATTAAAGGTGTATTTGGTTAAAATTTTTAAATGTAAAACATGTTTGTGATAACTTCAAGGGACTCCTTAACATCCTATGGTGAAAGTGCATAAACGTTAGGTTGAACATTCTGCTGGGTTTGACCTTGATTTGGCATTGATCTTGAAGATTCATCTTCCCTCGGCCCTCGGCCTGCCAAAGCTCCTTTGATGTGATGCAACACTGCTCTTAGAATCTACGAGAGCCCTCTATCCAAATTTGGGGCAATTTCTTATGATATGCTTTGGTTGGTGACTCAAAAAATAAGTGTCGGATCGAGAAAGACATTCATCGGTGTGAGACCTTCCACACTTGTCACAGTTTTTGGCTTCGGTCTAGCTACCAAAATTGTTGAACTTGGCCTTCTTAACACATGCATTATATGACTGGAAGAACTACCTGTCCTGAGGGCCTTGAGAAAATTTGGATCCCGTTATGTTTCTCCTCTTCTGAATATCTCTCATCTTCCAAGCAGCTTCTTCATCCAACTCAATCCTTCTAGACTTTTTCCACCAAAATAGGATAATCATTAAACCTACAAGGAATCGCTGACTGTTTAATCATATATTTCAGCTTAGACAAAAATATATGGCTTTTCTTCTCTGCATTTGGAATTAATTAAGGTGCATACTTTAGTAGCATTGTGAATGTTGCCTCGTATTTCATTATCGAGTGATCATGTTGTACCAACTTGAGAAATTTATCTTGCATCTGTCTCATGGTTGACAGTGGTATGAGCCAGTTTTTAAAAGTTGCCACAAATTCATCCATTGCACCAAGTGGTTGACTACGTACTCAAATTGCTCCTACAACTTTCCTTGCCATCTCTCTGCTTCTCCCTCTAACGGAAAAATGATAAGTGTAACTCTCCTATCAGGTGGACCAGACAACACATGTAGAATTTTTTCCACTCTCAGTGGCCAAATTTCATCATCTGCTAGACTTTTTTTTTTAGAAAAGAGAGGTCCAATCACATCTTGAAATAGTTTCAAATACTTGTCTATCTGGCCCCCCCCACTAAAACTAGCTTATGTCTAAGAGTTCTTAACCATACGAGTTATTGCAGTCATCTCGGCCGAAATATCTGCATTCACAGTAATTTGTGGAATCAATTTCTACCACATCATCTCATGCTTCTTCCCTTTGATTTTTCATATTGCTTAAATAACATAAAAAAAAATTATAATTTGACATAATTTAACCTAATTGCTTTGATACCGCTTGTGACGAGTCGGCCTGATAGCTTAGTATTAACAAAGTCAGGAATTGCAGTCGAATCATATTAACATTTAATTTACTTTCCACAATTTTTTTTGACTTACAATATATAAAAAAACTACTAATAATGTACACTACATAGAAATCAAATCATATTGAAATAATAACATAATTTGTAAACAACCTCTTATTTGACATATAGTAGTATTTTACCACTCGTTAGAAAATAGTACAAAAACAAAATTACAATCACATCACGACATAGTTCCTGTCAGTTGTAGTTCTTTTTTATAAACTAAATCGCTCATTTCAGACATATCAATATTATTTTTTCGTGTAAGAAATAATTAATTCAACAGTAAGTTTTGACGACATTGTGTGCAATTAAAAACTTATTATACATTAAATTCATATATGAATGTTATGTCTGAATGACCAAAAGAAATGCAGTTCATTACTCAATCATATTGTAAGCTTTTCTTTTAAATTTAACGCTTCTCGTTTCAATTGAGCTGTATAACATTTTTAAATCTCTTTAAGAAGTCATATCAGGATTACTGTCATACCAGATGGTATCGAAATTTTCTCAGCAGGTACTCGCAAAATCTTGCATCCGATGTACACTTATATCATATCCATTTCTTTTTTCATACACAAGTACATCACAATTCCCTGTCAGTACTATATGAGGTTAATCTTGAATAACTTAAGCCTTTAAATTTAATTTTCTTTAAATTACTATCTTTTAATGACATTGAAGGATCATTTTTCACTTTTCCATTTTCATTTCATTTCTATTATTCCTAAGCTTATAACTTGTATACAACATTCATGTAGTTATAAAAATAGTTGTCTGAAGCATTAAGGTAAGTTTTTATTTAATAAAATATCAATTTTTTTTTTTATTTTTGAAATATTGAATTTGCATTAAAAAATCAATTGGGTACAAAATTATGCATGAATGCACCTAAGCTATACAAAAGTGCAAATTATCTCCCTAACTATAGAAGAGAGATAGCAACTATCACGTACATGCAACAAAAGAAAAGAACTCTGAAGGGCACGCTTAGCACAAAAATGAGCTGCCCTATTGCATTCTCTAGGTACATGGAAAAATGACACTTGTTTGAACATAAAAAGAAAAAGCTGAATCCGTGCATCAACCGGGTTTTTTTTGTCGGACTTTATTCTGCATGGTAGAGCTCAACAAACTAATGATATTAGTATTTTCTTTTTCAATGATGACTCCATTACATTCAAACATCCACGGTGCACATAGTTTTAATGGATTAAATGGCCAAGAGTTCCACCTGAGCGTTGTCTCAATGTCAGAAGAAGCAACTAGCCCGTTACCTCGATCATCACCGATAATAGCGTATGTGCCGGCCAATTCACTAGGCAAAAAGCTCTGTCAACATTTATCTTGAGCCATCCAGGAGGGGAAAGGGGGGTGGGGTGTGCCAGAAAGAGAGGAGAACCGATCCCGAGGGTCGGCTAGCACCCATTGCTCTCGAAATGGTAAATGATGAGAGGAAGTGAGAGATTCAAGAATCGTCGCTGCAATAATCGTTGGAGTACCGTGGTTATGGATCTTAGCATTGTGGATCCTCCAACAATTGTGGGCAACGTAGCTGAAACACCGAGCTTGCGGGGTGATGCACTTGGGAATATTGCTGAGATAATCCACTGCCTTCTGGAAATTTTGAGAGGTTGGAATTGTGATACCCAACCTAGCCAAAATTGTTTTAATCCTACAAAAGAGCAAACGATTAGAAATAATATGATCTCTGCTTTCTGGTTGAGCACAACCCCATGGACACTTGAGGGTGTCGGTAAACACTCTTAGCTAGCCAAGAACGAGTGGGTATAGTGTCATGGGAAAGTCTCCACCAAAAGAAATGCTCCCTTGGGTGAAGATGTAATTTTTTCATCCAGTTCCTATTAATGGCGCAAACAGGGAATTTAGCTTCATAAGTTATAGCNGTGTCATGGGAAAGTCTCCACCAAAAGAAATGCTCCCTTGGGTGAAGATGTAATTTTTTCATCCAGTTCCTACTAATGGCGCAAACAGGGAATTTAGCTTCATAAGTTATAGTTGTAATGGTTTTCCCAGCATAAGGCTCTGTAAAAGCTCCACAGTCCTCATCAAGCTCACGGTGGATGGGAATGCAAATCTGTGCAATAACTCTTCACAAAAACAATTTCCGAGAGAAATGATATTCTATTCACAGGCAAGCAANATGCAAATCTGTGCAATAACTCTTCACAAAAACAATTTCCGAGAGAAATGATATTCTATTCACAGGCAAGCATATGGGTCGAAACTTTAGCCCCTTCCAGTTGCGTAATGTCTAGTGGCCAATGCCACTTAATAAGGGGATGATCATGAATCCAATCATCTTCCAAAACATTGATTTTTCATCTATCAGCGATTTATCATCGTGTAGCTGGTTTGAGAGCAGCCGCCCCATCACATTAAATTCTCCAGGTGTTGGAAACCAGTGATACTGTTCAGGGATCCACAATTTCGTGCCATACTTTGCAGCAAGCAATTTGATTGGAGGGAATTCCTGTCATTAAGGAAATTCCAAGCTAGATGAGCCTGCGAGGGGCCTCTCCAGGTCTTAGTTGCGTGATACGCGAGACCCACTTGTTGGGAAGGTTGACAAATACAATTCCATGCCACATAATGAACCGCTAGCTGACTCATATTATTCCTCTACAGAAATTGTCTACAATGTTTTTCAATCTCATCGAGGTTGTTCACTGTCAGTCGCCTTATTTTTTATTTTTTAATTTTTTAAAACTTCATTGGTTTGAAAAAATGAATGATTTTGTGATTTTGAAAATAATTTAAATATAAATATAACTTTTTTTTTTTTTTAAGAAGTAACATTTTAATTTGAAAATAGGTGAGACCAAACTGGTTTCACATTGAAGTAGTTTAGATGATTGAATACAATACTACGAGTAATACACTTATCTCGAAGAATAAATATATCACTTGTAATAGGGATTCAATCACCTAGACTAAAGAATTTGTGACATCCGTATTGATCTACGAAATATTTTAGAAAAAGGCCAACAAGTTCCCCTACCTAACATAAAAAAAATTAGATAAGGTTTATTTTATCTGAGTTCCATTCCCTATAGAGGTTCCCCTATCTATCATAAAAAAAATAGATAGGGTTTATTTTATCTGGGTTCCTGGTTCCCTATAGAGGCAAGTCCCTATAGTTAATTACAGCTTAAATGATCAAAATCACTTAAGAAAATGCTCGATTAAGATCAGGTGGTTTTGTTTTCAAGATTTCAAAGTTTAGGTTTTCACGATTGGACATAATAGGAATGACTCAAAATAGGAACAATTATTTAAGGAATTCAAATGAAAAAAAGTAGGGGATATCACAGATCCAGGAGAAACCCCGGAGATGTCCCAACTATCCTATTGTTAAGCTTTATGTCTTTGAAGAGATAATTATTTGATGTTTCAATCCTGCAAATTATTTAAGATTTAGGACCTCTTTGAAATGATGTTTATTTGATATTTCAATCCTGCAAATTATTTAAGATTTAAGACTTATATTTGCACAATGTCGGACTGTGCAAATAGCCTAAAAAGACAAGAGGATTTACACCGTACCGAACGGGGAATCCTAATGCGTTAGGACTTATAATTACACAACAGAGTTGTGCAAAAAGCCCAAAGAAATGATCCTACGGGTTGTTATTTAAACTAAAGAAGGTGATAGGTGATGTGAATGTGTTTTGCTGCCGCAGGTCCACCTAGAAATTGTTCCTCGTCGCGCTGCCCACGATGTTTGCTCCAAACTCCTCGTAGTAGCACCTCCTGGTTTAGTTTTAGTTTTGAACATGCTCCTAACCATTAGGTTATCCTAAACTAAGACATAGTGTATCAAAGTAACTAAGCATGCTATGTGAAAGAAAAGTAATAATGCACTGTATAGTAAAGAGAAAAGACAATATAACATGCTGAAAGAAGAATTTAACGTGTTAGGGAAGCAGTATAACATACTATGAAAACAGTATAAACATGCTTTTAAAATAAAATGCTGTAATGTAAATTAAACATGTACACCTGAGAGGTTCATTGCTCCTTTAAATTTAACTATTATATGTTGTGTAAAAGAGGGAAGTATGACCTGAAAAAGACTTAACAGAAACAAGTAAATTGTAGGTAAAAGATAAACAAATAAAATGAAATACCATAAGGACCGTAATAAGAAATTTATATGTGATATTGGAATGTCCCCAATTGCCAGGAGGATTTGAGTGTAAGACAAACTCAAATCCCGGGGGGTTCAGTTTTGGTCAAGTTAAGGTAAGAATTTCATTATTTAATTTAATTAAATCAGTCATGAGCCACAATCTAGTGCACCCTCGTGCCTAATGTCCTGCTTATCTTCTAAACTGAGGTTAGATAGGGTTATTTGAAGATTAGGACGATAAACTATTTCTTAAGTTGTGCTTCTAAAATCTAGGATGTCTGCACTTTAGGTTAAACTTGAGGTATCCTAAGGTGTCTAATCTCAATTAAGTGTCTTTCCACTAACTCTCAAACATCTACAGATCCAACTTAACTTGCTACCAGACTCCTAAAACCTAGGGTAAGNTGTGTGCAATTAAAAACTTATTATACATTAAATTCATATATGAATGTTATGTCTGAATGACCAAAAGAAATGTAGTTCATTACTCAATCATATTGTAAGCTTTAATTTTAAATTTAACGCTTCTCGTTTCAATTGAGTTGTATAACATTTTAAAATCTCTTTAAGAAGTCATATCAGGATTACTGTCATACCCGATAGTATCGAAATTTTCTCAGCAGGTACTCGCAAAATCTTGCATCCGATGTACACTTATATCATATCCATATCTTTTTTCATACACAAGTACATCACAATCCCCTGTCAGTACTATTTGAGATTAATCTTGAATAACTTAAGCCTTTAAATTTAATTTTCTTTAAATTACTATCTTTTAATGACATTGAAGGATCATTTTTCACTTTTCCATTTTCATTTCATTTCTATTATTCCTAAGCTTATAACTTGTATACAACATTCATATAGTTATAAAAATAGTTGTCTGAAGCAATAAGGTAAGTCTTTATTTAATAAAATATCAATTTTTTTTTTATTTTTGAAATATTGAATTTGCATTAAAAAATCAATTGGGTACAAAATTATGCATGAATGCACCTAAGCTATACAAAAGTGCAAATTATCTCCCTAACTATAGAAGAGAGATAGCAACTATCGCGTACATGCAACAAAAGAAAAGAACTCTGAAGGGCACGCTTAGCACAAAAATGAGCTGCCCTATTGCATTCTCTAGGTACATGGAAAAATGACACTTGTTTGAACATAAAAAGAAAAAGCTGAATCCGTGCATCAACCGGGTTTTTTTTGTCGGACTTTATTCTGCATGGTAGAGCTCAACAAACTAATGATATTAGTATTTTCTTTTTCAATGATGACTCCATTACATTCAAACATCCACGGTGCACATAGTTTTAATGGATTAAATGGCCAAGAGTTCCACCTGAGCGTTGTCTCAATGTCAGAAGAAGCAACTAGCCCGTTACCTCGATCATCACCGATAATAGCGTATGTGCCGGCCAATTCACTAGGCAAAAAGCTCTGTCAACATTTATCTTGAGCCATCCAGGAGGGGA
>JXCR01107508.1:306577-321710 GCA_002079205.1 Phalaenopsis hybrid cultivar | reverse complement strand
GGTTTGCCCGTAAGAAGCTGTCGGTCATCGGAATTGAAATTCCATTGCCCGCTTCGTAAGGATGTTTNGAATGTAATTTTAGTAGTAATAGCTCTAGTAACAGAAGTGTGACTTTGGGTGATCAAATTATGAAAAGGTGTGAACGATTTAGATTCATGGTAGTAATAGCTCTAGTGACAGAAGTGTGACTTTGGGTGATCAAATTATTAAAAGGTGTGGACGATTTAGATATCTTAGCGGTTCAGAAGCGTGACTTTGGGTGATCAAATTATTAAAAGGTGTGAACGATTTAGATATCTTGGGTCCGTTGTCCAAAGCGATGGTGATATAGATGGGGATGTTAATAGTAGAATTCAAGTTGGTTGGTTGAAGTTGAGGAATTGGTGATATAGATGGGGATGTTAATAGTAGAATTCAAGTTGGTTGGTTGAAGTGGAGGAATGCTATGGGCCTTTTGTGTGATAGAAAAGTACCGCTTCGAGTGAAAGGAAAATTTTATATGACGGTGGTGAGAGTTGCAATGCTCTGTGGCACTGAATGTTGAAGGAAAATTTTATAAGACGGCGGTGAGACCTGCAATGCTCTATGGCGCTGAATGTTGGCCTTCAAAGAGAAGCATAATAATAAGTTAAGTGTTGCCGAGATGAGAATAATTAGGTGGATGAGTGGAAAATTTTATAAGACGGTGGTGAGACCCTGTAATGCTCTATGGCGCTGAATGTTGGCCTTTAAAAACGTTTATAAGACAGTGGTGAGACCTGCAATGCTCTATGGCGCTGAATGTTGGCCTTTAAAAGAGAAGCATAATAATAAGTTAAGTGTTGCCGATATGAGAATGATTAGGTGGATGAGTGGCTTTACATTTAGAGACAAAATGCGAAATGAATATATGCGTGATAGGGTTGGTGTAGCTCCTGTGTTAGACAAAATTAGAGAAAGTCGTCTTAATTGGTTTGTTCACATTAAACGTCGACCATCTGGTGATCCGATTAGGAGAGTAGATGTTTTTTATTCGACTTGTGTTAAGAAAGGCAGAGGTAGAGCTAGGAAGACTTGGGCTTATTGTATTAAAAATGATCTTAATTTACTAGAACTAAATGAAAATATGACACTAAATAGGACGCAATGGAGAAAAAGGATTCATGTAGCCGACCCCACGTAGTGGGATTAAGGCTTTGTTGTTGCTGTTGATGCCTTTTGTAGGCTTTGGGAAGAGAAATAATTATCCTTTCTCAATCTCAGAATCAATACCTTAGAGGTCCTAAGTCCTTGGTTTCAAAAATGTGCGTCGTGTCAGAGGAGAAAAATATCATCCACCTACACAATCTATATGACTATCTTTCCCTCCTTTGAATGTCTGAAAAATAATGTATGGTCTTGCTCTTGAATATATCCCCCATTTTTTACAAATAGTATAAATTTCTCAAAGCACTCTCGTTATAACTGCTTCAGCCCGTATGAGAAATTTTCAGGCATTTATATGCCCAACCTCTCACTAAATTCTGGGGATGCATTCATTTACACTTCTTCCACTCAAGTCCCTAATGAGAAAGTGTTCTTTATATTCAACTGTTGTAGAGGTCTGTTAAGATTAGCTGTAAGCGACAGAAGAATTCTCAGAGAGTTAAGGTTTGCGGTTGGAGCAAATGTCTTTAATTAATCAATGTCATAGTATTGAGTGAATTCTTTTGTAACCTGTCGAGTCTTCTACCGTTCTAGAGAGCCATCGTAATTAAACTTTATTGTAAACACTCATTTGCACCCAACAATTATCTTTCCTCTAGGTAGATCAATCAATTCTCACGTGTCATTTTTTTTAAGAGCTTTCATCTCCTCGAATATAATCTCTTTTACTTGGGGACTTTCAGAGCATTCTGTACAATATTATGAATCTTCTNAGAAAAAGGATTCATGTGGCCGACCCCACGTAGTGGGATTAAGGCTTTGTTGTTGTTGTTGTTGTTGTAAAGGACATTCACCTGGCTCCCAGACCACCACCAGCAGATCAGCCGAATCTTTGAGATTCGAGGCAGACATAGCCTTGCCGACATGTTCACGACAGCCAGCCGAAGTGGCGAGCGGCCTGCCTGGATTGGTGAGAGGCCCTGAGGTCAGTTGACCACAGCTTAGGTCTCTCCTAATTATGAGAGGAAGCAGACGAACAGGGCGAACCGGGCGACAAAGGGGGCAACACGAGCTGTGCTCCACATTGGTGAATTGGTCCCTCATACGGAGCACTACAGGAGACTGGTAAAATATTTTTAGATATTTAAACATTAATTCAAATGTTAGAGCAATTTAGCACTAACCATTTTTGTACGCTACACAGGCCAAGAAGTTGAGTCGTGCTCCCTCCGTTGCCAAGTTGTATGTCCGAACTTATCGGTGCCCGGGGACTGCACAGTAGGTTCAGAGCATTCCCGGCAGGTTGCTGTGAATTAAAAATCTTAAATTAAAAATTTATTTTAACTCTAATTGTTGAAAGTGTCAATTAAACGCTGGTTTTCATCATGCAGAAGAAGTTTGAGCAGCTCCGGGAAAGGCACTTGCAACAATCAGTCTACCACTACATATTCGAATTACGAGCTTTGGATTCAAGCAGCAGGGTCGAAGAACGGGAGGGTTTTTGGCCTAGAAGCGAAGGGCATAGCCTTCGAGGCTGAGCTCTCCAGTGGTACCGTTCTTAGGTCCTCGAGCTCCTCACAACCAAACCAGGAGACTCTTGTCAGACAAGTGTTTGCAATGAACGAGGAGATATGCTAGTTATGTAAGCAAGTGCTACTAGGCCAACATTGAGTCGAGGACTCTATAGTACGCATGGCAAAGACCTTAACAGATAAACGGGGCATGCAACCGATGACATCCATGCTGAAAGAGGAGAAAGATAGAGATAATGAGTAGTTTTTTAATTATGTTTTCTTTTCTTTATAATAAATATGTCAGACATTTATCCTAAATTTTTTTTCGATTAACTTTACTATCCTTATTTGGAACAATTGCAACAGTGTATTTCTTTTATTAATTATATTGATTAAAGATTTAATATGTGATATGATTATGATTAATGTGGTATGTGATGTGAAATGTTTTTTATGCAGGTTGTGAAAATATAATTGATATTCTAAATTTTTTTATGTTAGAGGTTTGCAGCAAATTTGCATCAGCTTTTGTACGCAAACTTCAAANCAAAACATTCTTCGATCGTATGTCCCAACATTCTGTGATATGGACAGTAATTCGGTTCATTCTTCTTATTAAGTGTTGTAAAATAAAGAATACTAGGACTCATCATCGTAGAATTAGATGGAGAAACATAAAAAGAAATAAATAAAATTATTTTTATAAGTAAAATTCAAGATTTCAAAATTTGGGATATTCATGAAGAAACAAGTGTTATGTGGGATAAAGTAACAAACAATATTAAACAAGTAGCAAAAGATGTGTTTGGAGAATCAAAAGAAAAAAAAATTTCTACAAATAAAAATAGTTGGTTGGTGGAATAATAATGTGCACAAGAAAAGATAAAATATAAGAAGTTATGTTATAAAAATTGATTTAAATGTAAAAGCTTAGAGAACTAGAAAAAATATCAAACGACCCGCAATAGTTATGTTATAAAAATTGATTTAAATGTAAAAGCTTAGAGAACTGAGAAAAATATCAAACGACCCGCAGGGAGTCTAGAAGAACAATCTGTGACACTAAAAATTCTCCTTTTAATGATCTTTATAATATATTAGATACTAAGGAGGGTGAAAAATATATGTATAAACTAAAATAGATTAGATACTAAGGAGGGTGAAAAATATATGTATAAACTAGCCAAATAAAGAGAAAAAAAAAGTAAAGATTTAACTCAAGTAAAGTCTATTAAAGATGAAAATTAAAAAGTAATTTTTTTAGAAAAAAAGATATTCAACATAGGTGAGTGAGTTACTTTGATAAAGGTTTATAAAAATACGATCGACCTTAGTGATCTTAATATCGTGAATAATAATAAAACGTTTCATTTTTATCTTCGCATTAGTAAAAAAAAAGTTGAGGAGGCTTTAAAGAAAATCAAGGGTGGAAAGTTTGTAGGACATGATGATATCCCAATTGAATTGTGGAAATATTTGGGGCATTTGGGAGTTCCTTGGCTTACTAAACTCTTTAATATTATTTTAAAAACTAAAAAGATGCGTGAGGAGTGGAGGAAGAGTATGTTGATCCACATTTTTATGAATAAAGGGGATGCACAAGAGTGTGTAAATTATAGAGGAATTAAGTTGATGTGCCGTACTTTAAAGTTATGGGAGAGGGTAATTGAACATAAGTTAAGACACATCACATAAATTTCTCATAATCAATTTGAATTTATGCCGGACCGGTCTACTATGGAAGCTATACATTTATTGAGAGGTTTGATGAAGAAGTTCAGACNAGAAAGTGGGTGAGATATTTTCGTACGATACATAGTGGGACAATTGATATTAGATGCAAAGCCTTTTCCTTTAACAAACAACAACAACGGGAAGACTAGTTTCATTAGACTTAGGATTTGAATTGTGCTAAGGTTCAGGATTATAAAAATTAGAACTCGAAGATGAAGTAGACCTAACGCAGGGTAAATGATCAGTGAGGACATTACTTGGAAGGTTTGTAGATTCTGGGCATTACAGAGGTTTCATGGGCCATTTCTTTTGAGTTCCTTCACTACTGCGAGTAGATAATATCAAATGGTACTATTGTGGTAGTTCTTTGTTGTTTCTTCTTTGTTATGAACATCATATGATGATACTGTAGGAAGACCTGAATACTTTTCATTATCTAAAAGACTCGATATACTTTCTCTTAATATAATATTTCTTGAGTTTTTAGGTTGAACAATGAAGATTGGGAAGTTATTATTTTGTGAGTCTTAAGTTTGAAGAAGATCCTTAAACTTAGTGGTCGAATCTCGTTTTGCTCCCCACTTCAAGATGAGATTAAAAAAAAAAAATTAAAAAAGAAACCATATGTAATTTTAACCATTTTATTGCCTTCACATGATCTATAGGAGAAAATAATTTAAAACAACCACTTATATGATTAATTTCATTAGAATCAACCATCCAAGTATAATAAAAATTAGGAAAAACACCCAACAAAGCAGTGGTTAAAGAGTTGCCTTGCAGTACTAAAGAGCAACATGGAGTCTGGGACAATTTTGGATATTGAAATAATTTGTGTAAGTGCTCTATTTAGTCTTTTTGTGAAATGGACGATATTCGAGTTAGCAGGAGGCTCCTGAGTTTCTTCAATAGTGGTTTGATAAGCTTAACGTTCACTTTTGGAATTTGATTTTCAATTTGCAGGTTTACCATGAAGCTTTTAACATCTTTATTTCGCGTGCCATTATTTTTTTGCAATGCTAACACTTTGGTGTTACATAACATGATTTTTTACGCTCTTTTTTGTTAGTATAAACGTTTTTTGACATAACAACTGAGTTCTCTTCAATCCTACAAAAAGATTTGGTGCTTCATAATATAATTTTTCTTCTTGACTCTTTGTGTCTAACTCCAGAAAAAAACTTCTTGAATATATGGTAGAGGTTTCCTACAGAGTATGCAACCACGAACTTCTTCTAAACTTTAATTGAGGCCGCCTAATAACATGTAGACCCGCTCTTTTTTCTCCCTTTTTTGTGAACATAAGCACTAAAAATTCTCCATAATGTCATCATAACATTGATCAAGCTTCTGCCATAATGTTACCAATTCGTTGTAATATGTGGTAATGTCGCGATTAATTTTAGAATTTCAAAGTTGAGTTTTCAACTAAAAAAATTGTGAAGAATTCTCCAATTCTGAATAGAGATTTCGAACAACCTCTCAGTTATCTCGAGCAGTGGGAATGAATCGATGTGGCTTTTTTATGTTAGATTTCATTAAGTTTATGAGCCGAGCCATAACCAGAGAATTTTTAGACTGTCATTGTTTTATATTCGTACCGTCAATAGTAGGTTTTGAATTCTGCCTAGTTAAATATCCAATTTTGCCTCTCTCATCGACCGCCAATTTTATGGATTGAGCCTGCTCAAGGTAGTTGTGTCCATTAACTTTTTAAACTATAAGTTAAGGTGGTGAATTTTGAGGAAAATACTCAACAAATATTGCTACGAGAGGAGTTGCATGGTGAGGTGAGGTGAGGTGGTTTCGAAATTATTGGAACCGATCGATGCGGTAGAATTTCTTTAAACTTTTGTCATTATTGCTTATTTATACGACACCTTTAGAATCTGAGAATAGCATCACACATGTAGTGACTACCTCAAGGGAAGTATGAAACATGATCTTGCTTTGATATCGGCTTGACTTGCCTACTCGACCCTGTTATCGACGCTAGAGGAAGGACAAAGAACATTCATCTGATCGGAACCTCGAATTAGATGAATTTGGGTCTTTGAACGTTGCAATCCAATCGTTGCCTTCCCAATTAGCTCTAAGGGCGAGGGTCGGTCACGAAGATGATATTGAGCGAACTCGGGAGTGGTAGGAGCTAAGTGAAGGCGTTTCTCGCAAGGGCTCACAGACGACTGGTTCAACATCAGATTTCTCTAGAGGGAGGACATGAATCAACTTTTAAGGCTCTCGCGAAATCATAAACTACGGACAACAAGGTTGCAGTTTCAACGACGATACTGGCTCTAATATCATTTAGGTTTTGGGAGGGGAAACATAATTACTCCTCGATTTCATATGAAACGATTAAAAGATAAATAGAAAAATAATTATTGTGAAAACATTATTTCGGGAATTTTCTCAGTGGTTGCTGTTGCCAGGTCTTGTGGACTGTCACGACTTGACCCGAGTTTGGAATTAACCAAGACGGGTACAGAAGGTAAGACAGTGTGGGAAAAAAGAAAAATTATTTCATTCATTTTATATAACTTGCTATTAATAGATGAAAGAGCTGCCAATCAATTTAATTAAAACATTAAACTAAAGTTTTTCTCGTTGAGATATACCCATGTCTTTTATAAATATTTTATCGTCTATCACACATCTATTAATAATTTAATTAAACCAGAAATTCAGTTAAAACAATAGTAAGCTAAACGAAATTAGTGAATACTCATAATTCTATACTACAAAAATACAAATAAAAATTACAATATGCATGCCAATTAACTTATTTTTAAATCGATATAAACATTTAACATATTATTCTAATGTGTTTATATCAAAATCTTATCAATATTATTTCATATCTATACAACTGTCATATGAGACACTGTCTAATAATTGTACAACTTAAGATACTTCAATATCAATATTATTTTCAATTTACATGCATGGATATATTAATGTTCCCCCACTAATGCCATCAAGGAGTACTCCATCGTAGCCAAACGTGCACATGCAAACATACTATAAATCATTTCGTTTCCATTCTCAATATCATCCAATATCTTTCTTTTATAACATGCATATATACAAATAAATATAACTATGCAAATCATTCACATTTATTTCTAGATGATCAAATTGAATAACAAGGCAGAATAATCTTATTTTAGTTGCAATGACACGATATCTTGGCTAATGATATTCTAATGCGAGTGATTATAAGAAATATAACGTTATTGTCATAATTTAGAAGTAAAAGTACTCACCTCGATGACATTTAATTCGGTATGATTTAGCTTTGACGTCGACACTTCTAAAGTTAAAAACCTAGCATAAACATAGTTTAAAAATTTAATTAATTTATTATTTTAGATAAACTATTAACTTTTCATTACTAATTAATTATTAAATTTTCATTATTTTATTATGTTTATTTTGTTATTCAATAAATATATTTTTATTTATAATTATTATTATTATTATTATTATTATTATCACTTAAATAAAAACTATCTTTACCTCTTCCAAAACCTCAACCCAACTCGACCCGCCAGCTCCGCCCCTTTCTTTTCTTCTTCTTCAACTCGATTAAACAGGATCGAATCACTGTGTGTGATGAATAATCTTCCGCACACTACGCTTCTTCTTTGATGCTCAACTAGAGCACGATATAGGCTCTACCTTCGTCTTCCTCTTCGACTCAGTTCGACTCATGACTAGACTCGTGACTACAGTTAAGATCTCCTACCTCTCCTCAGCTCAACATCCCTTTCCTTGATTCTACATATGAGTAAAATACCTTAGACGCTTTGTTTTATGGGCAAACTTGTATATTTAGCTTTTGATCCCCTCGCTTCCACTCCTTCAGCTGTTTGTGTCCTCTCCCATCCACGATTCATCGTTTCCTCTTCCATATCTATTTGTTTTTTCTTCTCTGTTTCTTCATTTTTTCTGTTTCTTCTCCCCTCGTACAGAACTGTTGCATGGACCCCTTTTTAAAATTATCTTTTAATTAGTATTAGGGTTAATTTGTGTGGAGACTATATATATTTGTTTTTTTTTGGACTGGTTGAACAGTTTTTTCTTTGGCTCATAATATTTGGAGAACATTGTTCCCTTTGTTCTTCTATTTGGTGAGCTGGAGCCTATCTTGTTTAAAAGCGGTGAATCTGTTTCTTGAGGAGAACAGTTGATGGATCCTGCCTATCATTTGTACACTGTTTCACATTTTGGCTCGTTGTTTTCGAGCCGGATAGCTGCCAAACTTGTGTTACAGCATGAATTTTTCCTTCAAAGGGCAGGTTTTCGCCGTTCCTCTATCACCATCGCCAGTTTCACTTTGATTCCTTGACCCTATGACCCTCCTAACTTGGAATACTAAATGGGGTCAGGAAGGTTTGCAAGGCATTTTGGCTTCTGTTTCTTATCTTTTTGCCTGTACATTTTGTCTGGGCAAGTCTAACCTGGATTGCCTCTTCTTTATTTGGCTTAGGTGCAACATATGTGGATGATGCATAGGAGTTGTGTCTGTGTTTTGGCAAGCTGTTTTTTGCACCATTTTTTTGTATTAGCTTCTATTATGTCTTGTATTCGGTTGTTCAGAGATTACTTGCCTGATTTTGTAAGTAACACCATATGCAAACCTTAAATATTTGCATTTAAGAAAGGCTTGCCGGTTATTGCTGTTTTTATCTCGCATCCTTTTGCCTGTACATGCTCTCTGTGAATGGTGTGTATTTTGCATTAATAAAGTAAAATGTTACAAAACGGACAAAAGGCTGTTAAGTAGCACGTTCAAAAAAACTCATTCCCTTTCCACAAAAGAAAATAAGGGATGACTATCATGTAAACTCGTACATGCTCTCTGGGCAAGCCTCACTTACATTGGCTCTTTTTTCATTTTGCTTATATACTGCACAGGAACTCGGCACTGATATGAACCTGTATGCATTGGTGTTTGGAGAATCTGTTCTAAATGATGCAGTATGTTTGAAATCCCAGTATACACAAATTAGTCACTTTTTTTTTGCTTTTCCATTTTATCTTCTGATTTTCTTCCATTTTTTGGCTTTTCTTTTCAAAATCTTGGCAAATTGCAAGATGGCAATTTCCTTATACAGGTGAGCCTCAATTTTCAACTTTAGTCTTTCATGTAACTCTTGGATATTGGTTTTGTTTTGATTTTCACTATTATTATAGGACAATGTCATCGGTAAGAAGCCATGCTTCATCTGGACAAAACTTCTTTATGCTTATTGTCAGATTTTTGGAGACATTTATTGGTTCAATGTCTTCAGGTTTGTATAAGCTCATATGACTGCTATTTTTATTGCTCTTTTTATTATTTGAGGATTGTTGCAAAGATTTACATATGTATAACGTACAAACTTGTTATTTTGTCTTCTTTCTATAGGAAAAAATTCTATAATTTTTTTTTTAAATTTCATTGCAGCAGATTTGTACGTCTAGTCTTTTGTTTTCAAAACATAACTTGTAAAGCGTATTGAATTGCTTGAGACAACACTTTTAGTAGCTTGTTTCTTGCCCTCGATGAATGTTGAAAACTGTGGAATCAAGTTTCAATTGTCATAACTCGGCCTGATAACTTAGAATTAACCAATTCATGAACTGCGGTCGAATAATATTAGCATTTTACAAACTATCCACAGATTTAGAAACCTCGAATATATAAAAGAGCCACTAACAATCCACAAAATATAATACACAGAAAAATCAAAACATCCAGAAATAATAATATTGTCTGTAAACGACTTCTCAGATCAACGCATAACTGTAAATCACTACTCTGAAGAAAATAATGCAAAAAGAAAGTATGATCACATTATAACATGATATTTATTAGCTGCAATCCTCTTGTAAACCGTGTCTTTCTTGCCAGACAAATCAATCTACAAGTTTTCTTTCTCCGAAAAAAATAAATAAATTCAACAGTTAGTTCACAATTTAGTAATATAATCATAATATGCATTAAATTTTTATGCTAATACTTTGCTTGAATGATAAAAACAAATGTAGTTCATTACCTTTATTAAATTCTAAACTTTCATTTTAAATTTATTTCTTCCCATTTCACTTTAAGTATTTATCATTTTTAACCTTTTTAAAAGTCATATCAGGATTACTCTTGTACCCAAGAGTATCCTCATAATTTTACCCGTGGATACTCTAGATAATTTTGCACGTAAAACTATTTTTTTGTCATTTACTTTTCTTTTATTATGCATGGGTACATCACATCCCTTACCAACACCATCTGCGGGTAATCCTGATTAACTTAAAACTTTTACTCATCATTTTGATATAAATTTAAAATCCTTTTAAATTGTAATTTCATATGTTATTTATCTTCTTCCTATTTGTGAGATATATTTCAAACCTTCAAAATGTACTACAGTGAAATGTTTTTTAAAACCAATTAATAAAGCAGTTTTACATTAACGAAATATTACTTTAATACATACAAGAAAACAATTACTCACATTTGCCTGAATTCTTTCTCTTTCCCTTGAATTCCTCTTTTCTCAGTCTTCAATTCTTTGCACCTTTAAATCAACACTTAATTAAAATTCATAATTTTTCTAAACTAATATATAATTTTTCGGTTATATTGATATGAATGCTTGTAGTATCATAATATAAAAGGTTTTATGCATAATTTATTAAATATTATGTGTTGGAGGATATGAAAATGTGAATGATATGAATTATAGAGAGTGATTGTATGTGTGTGCTAACTATGATGAAGTTCATCCTTTTATAATACCAGCGGAGAAATGCTAAATTACCTGTGAACGTAGTTGGAAAATGATATTAATATTGGTGTAATTTAAATGATGCAATTTTAGATGATGTTTCTATAACTGTTGTATAAATATAAAATAATATGGATATTCTATTGATATAGTAAATCAAATTATATATTATGAACTATTGTGAATGACCATGTCTAAAAAACTATTCTGTCTAATGCTTTTATATTGATTTATATTACTTATGACCAACATACACAAAAATTTCTTTTTATTTGGTTACTGTACTTTAGAAGTAGATGTATTTGTTATTGTTTTAAATTAACTTTTTTAGGATTAAGGTTTTGTGCAAAAGATGAATAACAAAGAATGAAATATCCATAGAGGACATGAACTATCAATCAAAAATGACTAAAATCAGACAGAATTAAGAGCTTCTTTCTTTAAATTGCTGCATTAAATTGGGGGTATATTGATGGTTGTGTTGTGCATGATTAGATGTCAGGAAAGGTGATAGCAAAGGGACCTAAAGTGGACATACTATTTCTATCACTTTATCATTCCTCGGACGTCATTTGCTTCTTCAGTTGTAAAAAATAAGGATGGCTTATGGCATAGATGATTAGGTCATCTAAATAATGTTGTTTTCAATCATTCGTTGCAAAGTGTTCTTGGTTCTACATATAAAAGTCTATTAGCTGACTGTTTTTCTTGTAAAATAGGCAAAAGTAAGACATTATATTTTCCTATTTTGGGAAGTCGTGCTAATAATTTCTTTGACTTTATTCATAGTGATGTTAGGGGAATTGCATCGGTTATTTCACATGCTAAGTATAAATATTTTGTGACATTTATTGACGATTACAACCGATTCACATTGATCTGTTTTTTGCATTCCAAAGCAAAAGTATTTATCGTGTTTCAAATCTTTGTGACATATATTGAAACTCAGTTCTACATTTATATTAAAACCTTACGGTCTAACAATGGTGATAAAAACATGTCTCATGATTTTCAAACATTTCTTCATAACAATGGTATTTCTCATAATATTCATGTCCTTATACACCTTAGCAGAATGAAGTTACCTAATGCAAAAATCATCATTTGTTGGATATGGTGTGCACATTGTTGCTAGAATCTTCTGTTACAGCTAAGTTTTGAACAAAAAACTTTATGTTGTAGTTGATATGATTAATTGTTTAGAATCTCAGCAATTGAAGTTTGATTCTCTCTACTATCGAATTTTTAGTAAACATCTTAATTATCATGTGCTACATACTTTCAGATGTGTTTTGTTCATTTATCTGCCCATAATTGTCATAAATTAGCAGTCCAGTCTGTTTGATGTGCCTTTATTGGTTACAGTTAATCATATAGATTTTGTGTGTTATGATTCAATTAATAATCGATGGAGTATCTCGTGGGATGTGATTTTTTTTATAATGAATACTATTTTCAACATCATCTTTCAACATCCGACATTGTTATACTTCTCTACTTTGATTATTCTTCTTTTGATATACGATTCAAGCCTGACTTTTTACACACGACGGCTGACTCCATCTCTGGTCCCTTCTGAGTCTGCTTCTCTTTATGCATATACTACTAGTGTTATCCAAATTGCTTCTAATCATTTCTTTATGAGCGCTCGAAACACAGTAAAGTGAACTGTCATTCTATTCGAGAAGCCTATGATAATGGTGTTATTTCTCTTCCTCACATCTCTTCTGATCTTCAAACGGTTGATATATTTATTGAAGTCTTTTCTCTGCAGCGTCATTAGTTCTTTGTTGACAAATTGATGCTTATTGATATCGATCAAGAATAATTGAAATCAGCAGTATTAAGGGTTTTCTTCTTTAAATTGCTGTATTAAATTTCTTATTTTAATTGTGCATATTCTTTTATTTTAGCTAATTATTTAGATTATGAATATGTATTATTAAGTTATCTAAAATAGATTGTACACATTATTATGTACCTAAAATAGATTGTACACACTATTATTTATTGGAATGAAAACAAAGGAAAAAGACATTCAACCTATTTTCTCAAAGTTTGTCATGAACAACCTGAGTTAAGATAAATTTATTATTTGTTTAATTAAAACTTTAAATCTGTTATAGCTATTTCATTTATTTTGGTATGATTAAATGTTAGCTATAGAAAATGAAAATAGAAAGTTTTGATTATCACCATCTGATTGCTTGTTATTGTCCTGAAAAATTCTAAGCCCCGCGCCCGGATCATGACAAAAATGATTTTAGAGATTGTGGAGGAGGGAAATATGGTATGAAATGAGAAGGTACTGCCTATTATAACCGTGAACACGAATGCTCAAACCTAGATGATAGTGGCGATGATGACTGATTTAGATGTCCAGACTTCAGTCATTGGGAGTGAGACAATTGCACTTGATAAATACTTGACATTTTAATTTTTGTGTCCACCCTTATTTAGGGGAACAAAGATCTGATTTAAACGTAGAATTGACTGATGCAAATAGACAATATATTAAATTATATGGCCTGTCCAAATAAAAGATTATTGTTAACTACATTTGTGCTGGATGAAGAAACAAAAAAGTGGTGGTGTGGGCAGCGTCAGGATAGACTAAGAGGTATACACAACATGATAAATTGGGAGGATTTGTGGAGCTTTCAGACAGTGGTTTGTACATCTATTTGCTTGAAGGCAGCTTCAAAAAAGGTTCACCAAGTTGGTGCAAGGAGAGAGAACAATTATGTTCTATGGAACAAGTTCACTGTACTGTCAAGGCATGTATCGCAACTGATCACTACTACATAAGAGAAATGCTACGAGTTTCCTTTTGAATTGAAGGATTCTATCAGGTAGCTGTAGTTAACTTTGGGATTGATCATTTCACAATATTAATTCAGGCTAGATGAGTGGAGATTGATTATCAACTTGCTCAGGAGCAAAAAGAGTTGCATAAGAGAGAGTATTGATGAAGGAGAGTATGCGGTTCAGTTAAAGGGATCAAATAAAAAGAAATTTAAGTTTAATTCATGTCACGACTCGACCTGGAGTTTGAAATTAATCAAGAAGGGAAAAAATGATGGAAATTAAATTTGCTATATTTGTATACAATTTAATAAATGAAAGACCACTAATCAAATTAAATTAAAGTAATATATTTAAATTTACCTCATTACTGGTTGTCCATATCTTCTATAAATGTTTTCCTTACTTTTGCTTATCTTTTAATCATTTAATTAAATCTTGAAAGTTTAGTTTAAAATAACTATGAACTAAACGAGTCAGTGAATACTCAAACTCATAAACCACAATAATACAGGAAAAAAGAAACAATATGCATGCTAAATAAACTTTTTAATGAATCAATATCAATATTCGATGTTATTCAAAGAATTTTATTATATCAATAACATATCAATATTATTTTATATTTATACAACCGTCACAGAAGTAACGTACAAAATTGTGTCAATTACGACATATCAATATCTATATCATTTTCCATATACGTGTATGTGTACCTTTGTGTTCCCCACCGATTCCATCAATGAGTGACTTCATCATAGTCAAGCATACACAAATAATCACTCTTTAGATTATATTATCCACAATTTTATGTCACTCAACATGTATTACTATACTTCATCAATTATTTTATAATGAGACTATTAAGCATTCACATCGAAATGATCGATAAAATTTAGTAAATGAAAAATCAATTGCATTAATCACACATTAATAACAATCCATACAATTGATTTAGAAGAGATACTAAAATAATACTGTAATTTAAGAGTACTCACCTCAATAACATATTAATTTGCTATTTGATTTATCTCGACGTTGACTCTCAATTTGGAAGCCTAACATGGTATAAAATTTAATTAATTTATTATTTTAATAAATTATTAATTTTTCATTATTTAAATGTTAGATTTTCTTTATGTAATCACACTTATTTTCTATTATATATATATATATATATAT